>JAMQCK010000298.1:0-30126 GCA_024196135.1 Pleurotus ostreatus/Saccharomyces cerevisiae fusant | reverse complement strand
GTGCTGCTGGCATAATTCGTGTACTATACTACCGCCACGGAGAGTGGCGACATACTGTCCAGTATAAATTAGCAGATTTGTTCTGCTAGTTCAGCCGCCCGGCCGCCCGGAAGATGCGCTCGGCCGCCCGGAGGGTGTGCGGGCATGCCGGCGCACTACATTAGCAGACCCAATGCGCTAATTGACGTGCGAGGCGGCCGAGCAGTTGCCGTGTCACCGCGATTTAACCAACTCACCGTGCAAAGTCGGACACCCGGTCGGCCGGTGCGCATCCGGTCGCTCAACTTAACAAATTTATTCTGCTAATTTTGCCGACTCGGCCGGCCGGGTGCGCAACTTAGCGTGTTGTGTCCACTAATTCAGCAACATCATGTTGAGTATGCTGGTTGGAGTTCGCTTTTTACCTTCACCACAGACATATAGCCAATCTTTTCCCTTAACTGTGGACTACATATCTGTGAAGGAGTTAGAGTGGCAGGGCAGTTGGATTTCCGGAACAAGCGGTTGTTACGGGGATCAGAAGGATAGGTGGCCATGAAGCGGAAGAGGGCGTGGATGGAGCCGACAGTCGTGTCGGCGCCGCCTGAGATTCATAATGAGCCATAAATCATAAAATATGAGTAAGCGCGTACCTGAGTGAAGCGACGCGGCAGACCACTTGAGATCGAACTCCTCCTCGGGAGTAATCTCCTTCTTCTCATCGAGGAAGTTTGATGTAAAGGACGGCTCGGCGGTACCTGCGCTCTGACCGAAGGTCAGTAGAGATCGAGCTGGATAGTAAGCAAAGGACGTACCATCTGGGACCTGACGAACTCGTGCGGGAAATCGGCCATCTTGTCGAGGGTGGCCCGCCACGCGCGACCCGTCGCCTTGAAGCCAGCGCCGGGCATCCAATCAGGTAGATAGAGTACTGAACGAGCGATTAGCTGGAGTCTGCGGAAGTACGAAACAGTCACGACGTACGAGGAGGAACAAGGTTCGCAAGGAAGCCTCCCGGGGAAGTCGACTGAGCGAATTGCTCTGTGGCAACGTTGGCGAGCTCAATGAAGGGGTCGTTGCCGGGCTGAACGTGATATCCGTGCGAGATGCGCAGAATGATTGAGCCAGTCAAGCTTAAAGTCGAGCGTCAGCCACAAGTCGACTAGCAGAGCGTCGAAACTCACTGCCTGATATGCTCCACGAAGTCCTCCGGCTTCTTGAGGAGGTCCCTCAAGAAGACGCGCATCTCGCTCTCCTCGATCTCGTCGAACTTATGGACGGCATTCTGCGTACCGATGACTTGGTGCATGAGGCGGCGACTCGCGCGATGCCCGGCGCCGTAGGGGAGGAGGACTGTCGTACGCGACCAGCCGACGAAGTCGCCGCCGAAGGCCATGACAGGTCGGTCAGAGTAGACAGCGCTGCGTCGATCAAGGAGGTCTGTCGCGATCTGTGGCGCGTTGACGATGATCATCGTCTGCCCGAAGACGGAGACCGAGCAGATATCGCCTGGGACTCGTGAGGAGGAGACAAGGGGAAGAAGGGATCGACGCACCATACTTCGCACCCCATTCAGCGAAGGTGAGCCATTCAGTCTCACTCGGCATCGAGAGAAGGCCGCCGATAAGGGGTAGGGAGGGAGGGCCGGGTGGCAGAGGAGGCACCTGCCGCTGCCGTTTGATGAGCGCGGCGAGCAACACAGCAGCTACCCCACCGAGCGCGAGGTCCAGGCCGTTGAAACCCTCGAGCATGACGAAGAGAAGGAAAGAAAGTCAGTGGATGCGCTTCGACAGCGCTCAAGACACATACTTATACGTCGAGCGCCCGCGCCTTCTACGCGACGGCACGGGTTCTTCAGGCGCTGCGGACGATGATGAACAGAATGCAAATGCGACCCTGAGGAAGGAGAACATACCTGATCCTCGGAGGTCGCAAGACCCCGGTATGTCGAGATAGAAGGCTTCGGGCGTTACGCCAAGTCCGCGGCGCCGAGGACACCGTGCACGCGTGAGAATCGAATATGGGCGCTTGAGGGTGGTGCGCGCGTCCTCACGACTGCACCGAGCGAGCGGGTATATCAACGAAGAGCAAGTACTTGACGACTTACCGACGTTGCCGAAGGAGCCGGTGGGACGGGGAAGGGGAATGAACATAGGATTAAGTAGACAAAGCTTGTATAGAGGGAATTTTGAGTGGTAGAGACGAGGCCCCTGGGATTCCCATAAGCACGCTGTGAGTTTCCAAGGAGACTTTACGTACCTCAGGTCCAAACAGTTGTAGTATCCACTGATAGATAAGTTAAGCGCGCAGAAATCGTATACAGACACGAGCGAATCACGAACCTGCTAGGTGGAGTGCAAAGTCCATCCCGTTTCGTAGTCCGGCGACGGGGAACGGGATCGCAGCCGTCCACGCGCGATATTCGCGTAGAGTCTCTTCGGCGCCTGAATTACGTCCCCTCCACCTATTCTCTCCTCGGCCCTCCACTCCGCGAACTCATACCAGGCGTCGATCGTCGTCGCAGGCACACGGTGGGTATAGCACAGGTGCAGGTCGGACAGCTCCGAGAGCAGAGCGGTCCGAGTCAAGGCTCGCAGGGTCGTCGCACCCATGAGCTCTGCTGTTGCGCCCTCGACGCACTCGACGAATATAAAAGACTTGAGGCGCGAGAGCTTTTCTATACAGCGCACGAGGTTCAGCGCCGAGGCGCCAGTGATGTCCTTGATATCGAGCGCAGTGACGAGGTTCAACCCTGCAGCGTCAAGAAACCCGAGAAGGGATACGAATGCATCGCCGTCGGGGTCGCCTTCGCGAGAGCCCGAGAGGACGATATGAGCGAGTTTGGGTGCAGCGATGAACGTCAACATGAGGTGCATGTTCTCCGAGAGTTCGACGTGGTTCAAGTTGGGGAGGTGAAGGGGAGCGTAAGAGCGAGCGCGAATGGTAGAAGCGGTCCTCGAAGTCTGCATTCGAAGCGTGAGCACCTCGAGGGACGATGCGCAACGCCGGAGCGTATCGAGATAGAACTCCGCGCGGTAGCCCGGTCCTTGAAGATGTCCTATTAGCTCACGCCAAAGTCCGAAGAAAAGAACACCCCTAGATCAACTTGAGTGCTGATCTCTAGCGAACGCAGTCGCGGCGCGTGAGCCAGGAAATCCAAGGACGTCGGTGCGCTCGAGGGCCGCAGACCAACTGTGAGGTCCTCGAGAAGCGGAAGATCGACATCCGCAAGGTTTGCGAGATCATAAGAGGCGGCCGTCAGCCATATGCACTTCCATTGGGGCGCGCGGTCTCGCAGTAGTGCAAGTAGCTGGATCGATACGTCGTCGTTCCGGAAAAGAAACCACGTCGCATCTAGATGTAGAGGTACGTCACCAGTACGTTCGAGTCGCTGTGCGAGGAGGTCGGGATGTTTGATAAGCCGATCCCACTGGATATACGTCCACAGTTGTGGTGTACTGAACGCGGCGACGCGCCAACCAACGCATACCAAAGCAAGGAAGCGTAGCGCCATCCGAGACCACATGGACATCTCGTACTCCGCGAGGTAGCGAAGGAAGATCTCCGAGAGGAGTTCTTGAGGCAACACTGATATGGGCGCGTCCTTCGGCATGGTGGTCTCGTGAAGAGGCGAGAATCGGTCCTAGAAAAGACCTCAATACATCGCCAGTCGAGTTTTTGAAGGTAGGAAAGTACGTACTTAGAGGATTTGGCGACCGTTGCTGGCAGATGATGGTCGGAGGCAAGCGCGTCGATTACCCTGCGCCCGCGCGTACAAGATAGGGGTCGTTCTCGCACGCCTTGTCGACCTATTGAAGCCTCGCCAGCGAAGGCCGTGTGGAGCGGAGCGGGCACAGTTGTCAAGTGTCTGTAGCATCAGATGACTGGACAGCGTAGAAACTGACCTTGAATGTAACCGAATAGAGAGTGCGAAGGGGCCCTTGAGAAATCATCAACGTTAAATTGTCCCCTTAATCCTAAAAGTCTCGTATCAAGGCCCCGGCCTTCGCCGACCTGGGTCGGATGCTACATTTGAATGGAAGCGGGTGACTGATTTCGTCGTAAGTTATAGCCAACATGTCAGGGAAGACCGTACCTAATCGAGCCGGACGTTTGTCCTTCAACAGGCGCGACTTCTACGCCGCCCTCTTCGCATCTGCTGATTTCGAAGACGGACAAAATCGATGCGCATGAGAAGAACAGCGAGATGTCCGCCAGTTCTCTACCTGGACAAATACGCCGACCTGAGGAACGTTTACGGTCAGAAGAAACGTAGTAGTATCTCACGTACACGCTCACCGAACCCGAAGCATATCGTCCTTGGGTCCTTCTCTGGCAGGCGTCCCTCTGTCGCGAGAAATCGTTCCGGCCAAAACTCCATCGGCCGTCTATACGTGCGCTCATCGTGATCGTGCAGCATGGACCTGTGATCCGCGGAAGTCAGCGTCGATCTAAGGCGTGTACACAAAGCTTACCAGAGAATTGGCATGACGAGCGAGCCCTTCGGGATGAAGTGTCCCTCGTACACGTCGTCCTCGATCACTCTATGCGGCGCCCCGGTCGGTACTACGGCGTGCGAGCGAAGGACCTCTAACGCGAGCGCGTTAACATACGGCAGGGACGAGCGGTCGGCCATAGTTGGAAGTCTGTCTGTGCCGACGACGGCATCCAGCTCCGCTTGAGCGCGAGCTTGAACTTCAGGATTGTTGGCCATAAAGCGAAAGAAAGCGTTGATAGAGGCGACAGTCGTGTCCGCACCACCTGAAGGTCAGGACATCAGTACTCGAAGATGTACGCCAGAAATCAGGTTCGTACCGGAGTACAGTGACGCGGCCGACCACTTCAGATCAAACTCCTCGTCGGGGGTGATATTCCTGCGCGCGTCAAGCAAATTGGCGGTGAAAGAGGGCTCCGCAGTGCCCAAATCCTGTAAACTAGGTCTGATGAGCGTCGCCAGAGCCAAACGATGACTTACTATCTGAGACTTGACGAAATCGTACGGCAAGTCGGCCATGCGATCGAGCGTTTCCCGCCAAGCGCGCCCAATAGACTTGGAGCCTGCGCCCAGTGACCAGTCGGGGAGGGACAGAACTGAAAAGCCCGCGTTTTAGACCATCTTTGAGGGACAAAGAATCACGACGCACGCGGAGGTACGAGATTGGCCAGGAACCCGCCCGGAGAAGTTGCCAAAGCGAATTGCTCTGTCGCTTCGTTCGCGAGCTTGATGAAGGGGTCTTCGCAGGGGAGGGCATGGTATCCATACGAGATACGGAGGATGATGGATCCCGTCATGCTGCAAATCGAAGGTCGGCCGGGTGCCATGCGTCCGAAGGTCGAGCACTCACTGTCTCACATGCTCTGCAAAGTCGTCCGGCGTGTCCAGCAGGTTCTTCAGAAACTTGAGAACCTCGCTCTCCTCGATCTCGTCGAAATTGTGCACCGAGCTCTGAGTGCCGATAACCTGCTGCATGAGGCGCCTACTCGCGCGATGTCGCGCGCCGTAAGGTAGAAGGACGGTCGTACGAGACCATCCCACCAAGTCGCCTCCGAATGCGATGGGTGGACGGTCGGAATAGATGGCGCTACGGCGGTCGAGCAGGTCCGTCGCGATTCGCGCCGAATTGATGATGATCATGGTCTGACCGAGGACGGAGACCGAGCAAATGTCGCCTGGACGCTCGTAAGAACACGATATGAGAAAGAAACGGTCGACGTACTATATTTTCTCCCCCACTCTGCGAAGGTGAGCCATTCCTTCTCGCTCGGCATCGACAGAAGACCGCCGATGATTGGCAGGGAGGGAGGTCCGGGCGGTCGAGGAAGTGAATGCCGCCTACGTAGGAGGACACCAGCGAGCAGGGCAGCGCCGACCCCACATAGCACGAGGTTCAGACTGCTCGCTTGCTCAAGCATGACGAAGTTTAGATGACGAGGGGAGTCGACACCCCGCAGCGGCGCGCTGAACACACTTATACGGGGGGGCTTCTGCACGCACAGCACGCGCTTGAATAGCGTTCTGCGCCACCTCCTGGAATGAAGGATATGAATGGGAAGTAATCCAGAACACGTGCGACGAACCTTGAGGTTGAGAGCTTTGAGGGTCTGGTTCGGGATACCAAGAAAGAAGACGCCGAGCGCTAGGCTAAGTCCGCGCCGGCGCCGGGGATGCACGCTTACGCGCCGAAACGGACGAGCGCTCAATGACGCATATCGGAGGTGCGTACCTTGAAATGGCGGAGAGATCTCGAGAAAGGACGTCGAATTGCGTCGCATAGTGGTTCAGTTGATGGAGATACATTCGGGGAAGAGATGTATAAACGCTAAAGAAGCGTCAGTACGGTCCCGCTATTCATAGAATGCAATTGCGCACCTGAGAGCGAACTTTTCCGAAGTTCGTTTAGTGCGAGACATCTTGGCATGCATGACTATAAATCAAAGAGCGCGCTGCCGTAGTCCGGAGAAGACGCGCGCAGACTGACGTCGGGCACGTCTGTATCAATTTTGGTAAGCGCCTTGACCACGACTCCTTCGCATGTCCTCTCCTGACTTCTCCAATCTAGGAATGCGTACCACATATCGAGCGTCGCTGGCCAGATGCCACCCAAGTAGTGTACAACGATGTTTTGTAGGTTCGGGAGCATCGCCGACCGATTCAAGGCCTTCAGAGTCGTCGTATCCATGAGCGTCCGTGTGCCCGGATATCCCTCGATCTTCAACGTGGTCAAATGCGTAAGCTTGTGAAGACAACGCACGAAGTCAGAGGGCGATTGGACAAAGACATGCTCGATGATCAAGGACTCGATGGCGTTTGGCCCGCGATCAAGGAGCGCCAAGAGCGACGTGAATACGTCGCCATCGCCTGAGGCCTCGGTAGAGAGACGAAGCTCGAGGTGAGCGAGTCGCGGGACAACAACGTAACCTAAGACGGTGTGCGTGTACTGCGAAAGGCGAGCGGACGATAGCCGCGGCAACGCTATGGGCGCGTACGACTTCGGCAGGCAGTCTGAATGATCTCTCCACGTCTCCATCTTGAGCTCGAGCTCTTCGAGCGTCGAGGCGCAATGCCGCAGCACATCGAGAAAAAAAATCGGTATGATAGCCTTCGTCTGGACCTAGATTAGTCATTGAAGTGCAGATTCGCGTCAAGAAACAAGCACCGTACCACATTCTACGAGGCTACAGATATCCAATTTGCGCAAGTGCGGAGCGTGCGCGATAAAGTCGAGGCAATGGTGTACGCAGGGCGGCATGAGAACTACGCAGAGGTCTTCAAGCAAGGGGAGTTCGAGGTCCTTGAGGTCAGCAAAGTGCGCAGAAGAGGCGTTCAGCGCAACGGAAGTCCATCGTGAACCATAGGTCTGCAACAAAGGTGCGAACTCCTTCCATTCGACATAGCCCGAGTCGGCGGCGAGGTGCAGGGGCACGGCGCCCGCATGCGCAAACAGGAAATCGACAACGTCTGGCTGGTCACGGAAGAGATCCAGATCAATAGATGAGAAGAGTTGGGGCGTTTTGAGCGCGATGTTACGCCAGTCGACGCATACAAAGCCGATGGAAGAGAGGACGAAGTAGAGCGCGGCTCTTGTCGAGAGGTGGGCGACGCTAAGTAAGAAAATTTGAGAGACAATCTCAGGAGGTAGTCCACCGATTGGCGCGTCTTGGGGCATTGGGATCCTCGCTTGACTCGACCATTGTTCCAGGTCCGTGATGAACTTCGAGATAACGTCCGCCATCGCTGGACTCGAATTGACTGTTAGCTGCTCTCGTCAGAGATGCGAGATAAGGTTCAGAGTACTCACCTCGAGCGCCGAAGGGAATCACTATCGTGACCCGCGAGGTGACAGTCGAAGGCAGGAGGGACAGCGAGGGTCGCGACGCCACGCGGATGAGAGGGGCTCATTCCCACGCTTCGAAATGGTCATACGCAGCCATAAAGGGGTATAATTGGCATGCACGAAGGGGTATGATACACTGAGGGTACCTATAAAGTCTAATGATACATGCTGTCGAGCCGAACCCAGAGAATACGAGCCTTACCAGGATACAGTGTCGAGAAATACGCCGAACACACGACCTACGCAGGCTTAAGACCGCCTTTCGCAAAGTTTTCAAGCTATCGTGGACCATTCCATCCGTCGATGTCGACCAAGCCCTAAGAATGAGACATTAGCGCCGAAGTTCATCAGGAAGAAGCTCGTCTCACCATTCCCAGTCGCGTTGCATTTGCTCGCCCAGCTCAATAAGCGCCGCACGCTGAGCCTCTCCTTGCAGCGCTTCAAAGTCAATGCCGCGGTAGTTGAGTGCGAGAAGGTGGCCGTTGACGCGCGAGCGCTCTTGCACATCCTGAGCTACAGGTCGGCGAGCCGCGTCGTATACGCGAAGAGCTTCAGGGATGGTGTCGCGGGTGACGGCGGGATCGCCGAGAAGGTGAGCGAGGAGCCAAGCGTCCGGAAAGTGGGAGTCAGGATTGGAAAAGCACGCGGAATCTCAAAGGTACTCTTACCTCGACCGCCTGCCCCGCGCCGCTTCCTTGGAAGGGCGTCATCGAATGCGCCTGGCAAAAGCTATCAGACGCATGCGCCAGTGCCCAAAGCGCGTATACTCACCGCATCACCCATCAGCGCCGTCTTCCCATGCACGAACGTCGGCAACCCAGGCGGCTTCGTCGTATGCACCGCCCACCTCAACGCGCCGTCTACGCACTGCTGTCGCGCATTAGCCTCGTCCTCAACCCCGCTTCAACTCGCCGAGCACGCGCGTCTCGTCGACGTCGAGCGTCGTACAAACACCCGCCCCACTCACATCCAGCATCGCCTGCACCTCCGGCTCCCACCCCTCGAAGGCGCCCGCAAACTCGGCCTTCGCGGCCTTGCGCATCCACTCGCCCGGGTGCACGCCGTGCTCCTGCGCGGGGTCGAAGGTGAAGAAGATGACGTTGAGACAGGCGCCGTTCTGGATGGAGTAGCCGACGATGCACTGAGAGGAAGGTGTTAACGAGGGCAAGCACGCATAACTCGTAGATACCTACAGCATTCCTCCCGAATTACTGCAGAAAGACGAGTCAGCATCGAGTCCTCGTACGCGACACGAGCGAAGAAAACTCACTAGCATAGGGTTCGAAAGCAGCGAGTGCTCGGGCGCGCGCTCCCTCAACTTGTCCGCCGAGATGAGCACGCGGTACGCGACGAAGCCGCTCCTGACGGGTTGAGCTGCCGCCGCGAGCGCCTCTGTCCCTGCCGGTCTCCCTTCGCAGGATCCAGCTCGCGCGTCTTCCCTGCCCCCCGCTGCCACCGCTCGTCCGACTTCCCCCTCGGCTCCTGCTGGTCCCGCCGCCTGTCGAGTAGCCTCCGACACCAGCCGCTCCATCATCCCGACGCGCACGCGCGACTTAAGGCCGTCCGCGCCGATGAGTACGTCGCACGTCGCGACGGTGCCGTCAGCGAAGCGGAGGGAGATAGGATGGTCGTCAGGACGATGGAGGGCGGATGGGGAAGACGAAGAGAGAGAGGAGAAAGGGCAGTGCGCGTCGGAAGAGTAGGTCGAGAAGGAAGAGGAGGTATCGGCGGAGGGCCCACTGGGAAAGACGGGCGAAGATGCAGAGTCGGAAGAGAAATAGTCGTGCGAGGGAAGGAGCCTGGAGGAAGTAGAGGAGGGCGCGTCGAAGGTCGAAGATGCGTCGGTGTAAGACGCGAGCCGTTTCGAGCACACGACGTTGTCGCGACCGAGCTTCTTGAGGCGCGCGACGAGGACGGTCTGGAAATCGGCGCGATGGACGCGAAGTTGGCGGCCTGATGTTATGAGACGATGAGATCAGCGAAGTTGGAGACGTAGACATCGACAAAGAAACCCACCTTTCGCTTGTATGGTATAGAAGTGATAGCCCTCGGCCTGGTCGCTCTTACGGCAAATGAACTCGGTGTCTGCACGCCTTCGTTAGCAACAAGCACGCGCATGTGAGCCACGAGACTGACCTTCTTCCTCACCTGCCTCAACGCACGAGCGCTTCATCAACTCCTCCTCCAATCCGAGCCGCTTGAGAATTTCCCTAGGTCCTCACCAAGTTAAGCCAGCTACAGCTTCGCGGATGATTTGCACTTAATCGGCCAAAAGCCCAGCGTCCACCTCCTCGAGGCAAGAAGCGCCTTTGTAGATCGTAGCGTCTATGTCGGGATATTGCGCTAGACAGTGCGCGGCTACGAGACCTCCGATCCCGGTGCCACTTCACGTAACAAATATCGTCAGTCCCGCGAACCCCGACCTACGAAGCAGACTCGCCAGATAGCCACGCAAAGTCGGAGTCGTCCCATAGTGGGTACACCGAGTGATCGGGGCGAGGCCAAAGAAGGACAGCAGGAAGTACATAACCACCGTCGAGTCCCGTAGTCATCGCGATGCCGAGGGTGAGAGCCGCATTGCAAAAGCCAGTGCCGCGCGAAGCGCATGCGAATGGTCGCAACCACGTTGTGAGAGGAGAGTGAGCGGTGTAGTCTGAAATGAATACACTGCGCCGGAAGACGCGCATTCGGTAGCCCGAAGTTCTAGTTGCCCTGCGCGCTGCATGCACGCTCGTCGTGAGCCGGTATTGACCTGTCCGAGCCCGATATACGGTCAAGAAAGGCTAGTACACGCAGAGAAAGACAGACAGGCGTCCTCCTTGGGGCTGAGAGCCGTATTTCGCGGCCACGGAACCATCATGGCATGGGCGTCGGAACCAACATAGCAATATCCAGAACGGGAAGTGCGGAAATGACGGATCACGCGTGACGGCCGCACCACGTGCGCGCCATGTTCGGCGCGTGCCTCGACCCGGCGCTTGCTCCCTCTCATCCTGCTTCGACGCGCTCGTTAATGGCCACGCCCAAGGACCCAGGCAAACGATCACCAGCCTCGAGCCCGTTAAGACCGCTATAACATCTGCATGTCCGAGCTGTCTGAAGACGATGGCCTCGGATCTCTTCGCTGGACCACCGCGCGCCTCCCGCTTGCATGCCCTCGGGTGATACGCTCGATTTTGGATGTGTCCACGACGCATGCGCGTCTAGATGACGCTTTGATAATCCTGGCTTCTGTGAGTTCGTTATTCTCAGTCGTTGCGCGTCGAGAGCAGTGGTGCAGAGCTTCACCACTCACTTTACGTCCATCCCGTCGCTAGTGAGATACACTCATGAGACTCGCCTGCAACCCCGACTTTGAAGGTCGAACTTTGGTTTCAACCACCAATTCAGCACGCGCTCAAGACTTGAAGTACGCATCCGCCGACACCCGACGATCAACCTGCCCAAGCCCAACTTCAGGCCTCAAAACGACGAATTCTGTTTCTCTCCGGATTTGGGCTTCCGCCGAGCGGCCCCAAGCAGGTGATTTTGCTTTCAACAAAGCACTTATATCTCGCGCCTCTGACGCCAGCGTACGCCCATTGCCTTGACGGGTGATCAGAACCTTTCGACCTTGCTCTTCGGCTGGCTCCTCGCTACGCGCGGGGTCGCGAGCATCGTCTCTACGCCGTTTCCGACGGCGTCTCGATCTGTTGGCTCGAATCTGGGCAACGGAACCACCAGCACACCCCACCTCGGCTTCAACTTCGCGGAAGGTACGAGAAGATGATCATATATATGCCGGGACGTGCTTTGTGGGAGAGGTGGTGGTACTCATTATGGGGTGGGTCGTGAGGCAGGGGATGCAAGCGTGCGGAATCAAGTCGTCATAGGAATACTGAAGGTGAGTGCGGTCTTTGTTCGCTTTGAGAGTGCGGCTCAACTCACTAGAGGGTAAATCGGACGAAGCGAGGAACCTTCTTGTTGTCTACGTACATCAGTCGCTACGCATAAATATCGCTTTGAATCAATGCCGCCGCCTTCTCTGATCTTGGCGCGATAATACACTTGAACGGCCATGGGTGGCTGCGGAGCTCGTCAATGGCGCCCCTCTTTCGCAATAGACGAAGAGTACGTACCTGACGGTCCCCGACGTCTGACCTTCTATGGGATCAACTTCAACTCCGTTATCCTTCCACTTCCTGATGTTGAAGACCGACAGAACCGCCGCGCACGCGAGGAAGAGCGACACGTCAGCGAGCTCTTTGCCTACCAATTATTAGCATCGCACAAATGGTTGGACGGCGGTCTTACCTGGACAGATGCGGCGGCCTGACAAGCGAGCTATCAATGCGCGTTCGACGTGAGGGGAAGAAGACTTACCGAAGCCAAAGCAGATGGTGCGCGGGTCCTTCTCCGGTGTACGGCCTTCGCCTGCGAGAAATCTCTCCGGACGGAAATCGTTAGGTCGGTCGTAAGTGTTTTCCTCGTGCAACATTTGCCTGTAGGTCGCGTCGAACGAATTTCCCCGGATAAGGCTCCCGCTATAAGTTCAACACTCACCATAGGTTAGCCACGATCAGAGATCCCTTGGGAATAAAGAAACCGTTGTATAGGTCGTCCTTCATCAGTAGATGAGCCACGCCCGTCGGCGCCACCGCATGTGCACGCAAGACTTCGAGCGCGAGGGCGTTGACATATGGTAAGCGTTCGCGGTCTTCGATGGTCGGCAGTCGATCCGTGCCCACGACCTCATCCATCTCAGCCTGGGCTTTCGCTTGAGCATCCGGGTTCATGGCCATGAAACGGAAGAGGGCGTGGATAGAGGCGACTGTCGTGTCGGCGCCGCCTTTGAAGAATATCAGCCTTGCAGGAATCTTATACGATAAGGGTGCGCGTTGGCTAGCTTACCAGCGTGCAATGACGTCGCAGCCCACTTGATGAGATCTTCATCTTCAGGAGACATGCGAGATTTCTCTTCGAGCATGCGTGACGCGAAGGAATCTTCGGCGGTGCCATTGGCCTGTATGAGTCGATGTCAGCGCTGTCCCGTGTATCTTCGCGTGGTCTTACCAACTGGGTCTTCACGAGTCGAAATGGTAGCTCAGCCATCTCGTCAAATGTCGCCCGCCAGGCGCGGCCAGTCCGCTTGAATCCAGCACCGGGAAACCATTCGGGAAGCTTGAGCACTGAAGGGCGGTCAACCAGCTTAGTATAAAGTACAGAGATAGCGAGCGCACAAAAGGGAAGGACATTAGCTGGGAAGTTTCGAGGCGACGCCGCCTTCGAGAACTTGTCCATCGCATCTTCTGCGAGCTTGTTGAAGGGGTCGTCTTGCGGACGAACGCGATATCCATGCGAGATACGCAGAATAATCGCACCGGTCATACTACAAGACCGAGTCAATGTCACACGAGTGGAACATGGAACCGCTGGGCTTACTGTCTAATATGGTCGGCGAAGTCCTCTGGCTTTGCGAGAAGACGCTTAAGAAAGCCATGGACTTCTTCCTCTTCGATGCGGTCGAACTTGCGTATGGCAGCCGGCGTACCGATGACAGAGTGTACCAGCCTTCGAATGGTCCTGAAGTCGGGGCCGTATCGGCGGAAGACCATCGCGCGACACCATCCTACGCAATCGCTGACAAAGGCGAGCGTAGGCCTGTCCGAATAGATGGCGCTTCGCTTGTCGAGAAGGTCAGCCGCTATTTGGAGCGAGTTCACGATGACGATCCGTTGTCCGAGGACGGAGACTGAGGAGATTGGGCCTGACGTCCGCGTACTTTGGTGAGTGAGATGCGGAACATGCCAGTCTTTGCGCACCATAAATAGTGCCCCATTCAGCATACGTCTTCCACTCCTGCTCGCTCGGCATCGACAAAAGGCTACCTATGAGAGGAAGAGAGGAAGGGCCGGGAGGCAAGAGGTACCGCTGGCGCTTCTGTTGGAGTTGGTGTGCTTGGACCGTCCGAAAGGGGATACTTACCTATAGTCACGTATCACGCTGTCACTTAAACTTGTCTTTGACCGTCATCTTGTGGTCTGTTGTCTGTGTCCTTGCCTCTCCCCTCAACAGCTTCTGCTTGACGACGAAGATGAGTACGAGAGCGCCTAGCGCGCTGAGCGCCACTTCCCGTGCATATGGCAGAGCTTGCATAGCAGCGACTGGAGAGGTGGGCTATCCGGCGGCTGCACGACCCTATCATATAAGGGTATTGAAGAAGCCGTAGGCGTCCGTGGAGAAGCAGACAGCGCTCAGCCACTTGCGGTACGAGCGCTGTAGAAATGAGCCTTGATATGGAAGCCCAGACGGATGGCCCCGTACCTAATAGTGGCAGCTTCGAGGTGCTGTACTGTATGTGGGATCGGCCCGACATACGACTTCCAGCCGCGTGAGTCGTGGAGAAGATGAGCGACCATGAGCTAAGAGGGATCCGCGTGAGAGAGCTCCATTCATCCAGAGTGCGAGAATATCGGAAGTCGCGAGCCGTGCTCAGCCGCCGCCCGAGGCGCTCAATTTGAAGCGGACTGTGTCACCGGCATTCACGAGGGAGAAGGCACAAAGGGTATCGAGACATTGGGAATGAACTCGCTCGGGCTGTGAGCCGTTTACTCAGTATCTGATGGGAGGACAATGTCGTGTCTGCTGCCTGGCACGTGAGGTTAGGTGAGGGAAGGGGGAAAAGCCGCGACAACTAACCCAATTCGAGCGAGACCACTGCCCTTTCGATAGCGCACTCGTCTTCGGGCCTGTTCCTCCTGCGCCCCTCGTAAAGGGTTCTCGTCAGAAATCGCGCAGCCTTCTTTACTGTCTGGAGATATGATCAGCCCAAAGAGAGAAGACAGCTAAAAAGACCTCACTATCTTTGAATTACGATCACGTCTCTTCGAACTCCAATATGAGTTTTACTAACTAGTGTGAGCCCGCTTTCGCCGTGTTTCTGCTTGCGCTTTTCGCCGCCATCTCGCTCTGACGCTCGCATTCAGGGTACACTTTCTCCCTCTATGCTCTGCAAATTCGCGGGGCTCGCACTCGGGCGGTCGTCCTATCCCAGCGCAGTCCCCTCCGAGTCGATCGGAAGCCTCTTCTGCAAGGTCCATGAACGTACCGTCAAGCAGATGGATCCAACTTCCATGGGAAACGCGCATAATGGACGCACTTATCGCTAAAGTCAATAGCTCCCTGCCCTTATAAGCGTGAAAAGTACTCACAGTTGCTGTGCTTGATGCAGTTTTCCGACGCCTCATGCACCTCCTCGCGCTTACGCGTCCAGCTGCGCGTCGATGCTCAGGTCAACGAGTTTCGAAAGGGCGTCGTGGTACATAGCGTCGTAGGCCAGGCGGACCGTCGTACACGACCGGCCGACGAAGATGCTCGCGGAGGCCCTGTACGGTTAAGACAGGTTGCGCAAGGCTCAAGCGCGACTTCGCACAATCTGACAATAGCGGGTGACCCTCGAGGACACCGAGAGAGAATGTCGGGCCTGAAATACTCGTGAGGTCTGGATACGGATCATCGAGGAGGGGGGACGCGTACTGTAATTCATCCGCGGTTAACGATGACAAACCACCCCTTCCATCTCGGGATAGGCCAAAGCCTGCGGAGCAGAGGGAAGGAAGGGAGTTCTGTAATGTCGGCTCTCGGGTAGCGAGACACGAAGTCCGTGTCGTATCGCACCAAGCCCGACGCTTTGCGCTGGAGCAGGACCCCCACGTCCGCATGTGAGCGACGGCAACCTCGGGGCGCTCTTGGGATTCATGATCCCGTCCTCCAAGTGCGGCGTTGAGGTACTGCAATTATGCGACGCCACTCGGGGCGACGTGCCGCGTCGGGTTTACCCTTTCGAGAGCCTGTAGCGGCGGGCTGATAAGCACTCGTTCAGTAGTGTATATCGGGGACCACATACCGAGCGCTGAACCTCGACTGCATCTCGTAAGGCTCCTCGCGCGGATCGTGGCGGGATCACCTAGGTTGACTCAGCTGGGAGGTCAGGCGACGACTGGAAAGGGCAGGACCGAGAAGCGCCGCCGCATGTCGCAAGGCCGAAAAGAGCGGATATCTGTAGCGCTCGTCAGCCACTCGCGTAGGAGGATTATATGGCTGAAGGAAGCGCACTTCATCCTCGCGCTATCAGATGATAGGACTTCTTCGAGCGCACCATAGCCCATCCCCTCGTTTTCTGGCATAACGGTAACCTATCCGTGAGCGCTCGAGCAGAGTCTGATGTGACGTTGCCTGAGGAGCGGTCCTGGAGGCCTTCCAAGGCTGCGTTACCTTCTCGAATCGCCGTACCTCCGAGGCGCGGTACTGGACTGACTGACGCGACGTTGTCAAAATCGCGAGGCGAGGAAAATCAGGCGCTCATACTACGAATAGCTGAATTACAATCAGTCAGAGTGCATCCCACGAAGAAGACGAGCGCTTACCATCAAGGCTTCGAGAGCGCGGCCAATCGTATACCTCGGTCTGCGTATGTGACGAGATTACCTATATGCGAGATCGCTTGGGAGAGGCCACCAAAAGGAGAGCGCTTAAAGCGCAATATGTGCACTTGCAGTCCAACCTCACCAATCATTCGCGGGTGACGAGCGGGAAGTACGAGCGTTGATTGAAGACTAAACATCAGGGAACCAATGAAGGGTTCAGTGAGTCCCGGTATCCTCTATCTAGTACAGAAATCTAGAAGGAGAGTGAGCGAGGTTCGCAGTAAACTGCTTAATCAATACTCACCTAATGCTATGCACGGCCACATGAACGCGGACTTCATAGGGTCGTGCGGAGGTTGTCGATCACCTACGATTATGAGCTCCAGCGTTAGTTAGACCGTGGAGAGGCTCTCGGGCATCGGCAAGTGAGAATGGCGCACGTACACAAGTTGAACACAGAGGACTCGTCACGCCAGCGCCGCAAGTAGATACAACCTAAATCCATTGAATATAGTATACCTGCAAAGGTTTTCGTATCTGATTACAGTTTTCTTCGAGCCAGGGAGAGGAGAAGGAAGACGGTACATGATGGAAGGAGCCAAGGAGCCGTGGGAATGTCATAGTCAACAACGATGGAGTCCTTATTTGGGATGAAGTGGCGTTATTCGTCACTCACGGTGCCATGCTCGCGTGCGCCCCGGATTCAGATATTCCTTGGCTCAGGCGATCGTGAAGCATTTGAGCTAGTCTCGTGGTAAGTCTGCCGGATGACAGCGGCTGAAGTCAGTGATTTCAGAGTTCGGGTTCACGTAGAATTGCTGAAGCAAGCTCGAACTCGCTGGCCTAAGGTGGCGCGTCGCCCGTCTGAGACACAGCGATGAGATGCATGACTGAGCGGTAGTCGGACGCGCTACGCACCCATTCGGCCGACAGAATTCCCGCTTGCACATGGCCAGGCGACTTTCCCGCGTACTGTAGCCGAGATATGGAACACGAGGAGTTTACTGAGCGCTACAAATGAGCGCGGTGCATACTGCGCTTCAATCTTCCACGCACTTCGAAGCCTGCAGGGGCATCGGCATATGAATAGCAGAGAGGCATACTCGAAACATCGGCGAACCAGGCGCTGAATCGACATTCAAGACGCCTCGATTTGCACTTGCGGAAGAACAGTAGACTCAATTCCAGCTGGACGACTCGGTCGGGTAGTCCAGCGCTGCACCCTATGCTGACACGAGATCGCGCGCGAGAGTAGATTAGCCGAAGAGTAGACGGCACGCAGAGCTTAGCGTGCAACACTGACGGACGGAGGACTTTCAACATCTGGCGGACAAGGTCAGCCAGCCTGCGACACCACACAGTGTTACAGTCTCGAAGGAAAGAAGGCAATGGCCACGCACCTTCGCTATCATTGTGCATCAGGAAAGCGTCGCTCTGAAATTTTGATAGAATCAATTGTAAGGCAGGGAGACGGCACAATATTATAAGAGCACGGCGAGCCATACGATGCGTGTTTAGTAGCCCAAAGATGAATATCGAGCTCGTCCGCGAGCAATCCTAACCTAGAAGACAATGCACCTTGAAGCTGTGGTCAAAGAAGACGCATGCGCCGGTGTCTGCGGCGTGCATACTTAGACAGTGCGAGCGCGACGCAGTTCGCTGCATCCCCAGATCCGAAGCTTCCTTCAAGTCCGACCGCCTGTTTGTCCGATCAAAGCGACGTCGCGAAGAAAGATGAATTGCATACGCCAGACTGACCAAATGCGAAGCAAATCGTTCGCGGATTTTCCTTCCGCACGTATCCTTCAGTCGCGAGGAATCTCGTTCTGGCCGACAATGGCTTCGATATCAGCATGAGCGCGCGCTAGTACGTCGATATTGGCGACTGTGAAGCGGTGGGAAGCGCTAATTGAGATAACTGACATATCTGCGCCGCCTGGCATTTGTCGTAAGCCTTTCCGATGGATGAGCGCGTAACAGAATGAAGCGACCCGGCGAGTCAATTGAAGTCGAACCTCTCGAGCAGGTCAGCGCATAGAAAGAGAAACATACTCTGCGACGCGGCTCAGGCAAACCGAAAAGAAAGAAGCGGATGATTGGTCCATAGTTGCAAGCATAGGAAACGAGGCACCAGCAGCGGGCCGGGGTCACTGCCGCCTTCATCGCGGAAACATCTGCCGACTCCTGGATCGTCGTCAGCCAATGGTCAATACGCCATTTGCTGTCTGCTCACCTCCGTCGCTGTCACCACCCGCATCACCGTCTTGTCGCACTTTTTGAATCCCGACGTCCCAAGCACACCTTCTCGTTCTTCCGGACTCGCATATCGTCCAGCGCACGCCCGCAATCTGCCCATGACTTCTGCCGGGTGTGCGTGACCAGCGAACTATCATATCGCCGATACCTGCGCGCGAGCGGCCCGCGACAACACCTCGTAGAGGTCGTTGACCGAAGGAGCTATCAAGGTACATGAGCGCTTATTCTGTTTTAACTGATAGAAAGCATCGTCTACTCACCTTTTGCGACCAACTCCAGCTGTCGAGCAACGCTCGAAGCATCATCGCCGCCACCCTAGGATACCGCACTTCCGCACGACAGCAGTACAGGCGTCAGCTATAGGAGCCCTTACTGGCGTCTCGCCCGCGCCTCCGCTTACGAGTAACGAAGCCGCATCTTCCCCTGCTCACTCTTGCACGCTCGGCGCATGTCACCAGTCTTCAAGCCGCCGAACACAGCGGCGCCTCCCCTAGCGCGGGTGTACAGTAAGACATTCAGCGATGCTCTATAGCAGCACGCGATGGCGCTTGCAAAGATACGCGCGTCGTCTTCTGCTTGCCGAACAAAGGACTGTCGTTTGTCGGAGAAATCAGCTCTAAGCTGGTGCGCCTCCCGTCTGGTAGATGTCAATGAGATGCATGACCGAGTAACTGGGCGCGCCGCGCACCTGAAGCCAAGTACTACACAACTCCCTTGACGGATGCGACTCTCTCGCGCTGAATACGCAGGGAGACGGAAACGCGAGTAGGTCGATGAGCGCGCAAATGAGCGCAATCCACTCTTCTGAGGCGTGCAACGCGATAAGCGCATCTAGAGGAGGCAAGCATAGTCGAGAGACAGACGTACCAGACGCTGAATCGACGTTCTCGAGCCGCCAGAATGGGTACCTGCGGAAGAGAGCAGAGTAGATCCCAGCTTGACAGCTAGGTCGGCCAGTCCAGCTCTGCACCCGGCGCTAACGCGAGATCACGCGCGAGAGTAGTTTGGCCGAAGGGTGAACGGCACGCAGAATTTGGCGGGCAGCGCTGGCGGACGAAGGACCTCCAACGTCTGGCATACAGGGTCAGCCGCGCTGCGATACGGGATTGTAGGTAAGAGGTGACGGCCACGCACCTTCGTCGTTATCATGCATCAGGAAAGCGTTGTATTGGTCTGCACGCTGAACCGCCTGTCAAGGTCGAGAGGCGGCGCGAGGTCGTAGGCCATACGACGCGTGTCTAGCAGCCCGACGATAGATATCGAGCTCGAGATACGTCCGCGAGCAATTAGAACCTATACGAGGGCGCAACCTGCAGCTACGGTCAGAGCAGACGCGCGCGCTGGTATCTGCGACATACATACCTTGAATGCGCGAGCGCGACAGAGCAGCTTGCTGCATCCCCACGAGCGAGGCTTCCTTAAAGTTCGACCGGCTACTTGTCCGAGAAGATCGACGTGGCGAGGAAGAAAACTTCAAGCGTTGACAACCACCTCGGGCAGCAGTTGAGAGATGTTGACCTCGTTGAGTGTGAGGTCGACGAGCATCCCGCAGATGAGACAGTAGAGCGAGCGACTATAATTGCAAACGACCGAATAATATCCCATTAAGGGCACAGTATGAGTAAGGACGTACGACCGAGGATAGCGAATAATGATAGTACAATGGGGGGAGCCATGATCTACTTGCGTCCATGATGGGGTGGGGAGGCGCACGGGTCCATGAGTTTGATACTGGAACAGGTGCTTTGATGTCTATTGTCTACGCATGGGACATTTCCTTCTCGCTTCTGCGGGGCGGAGGGTCAGCAAGCGCTCTGCGAGCGAGAGACAGCGCCCGCACCTTATACATCCTCATCGAAGATGTTCGAAGTCTCCATGACGGCCTTATAGCGCGTCACTCCGTGCTGGCGCTCGATCGTCGCGCGCGCAGCAATCATCCACATGAGCACGTCCTCCACTGCAGCAAGTACGAGCTGCGCGATCGCAAGGCCCATGTACACGTTGTGCCAGTAGTCCTCGTAGTAGTCATTGAAGACGAAGAGCCAGCCGATGACGGCGAAGGCGGCGGCCCAGAGGGCGGCGAGGAGGTACGCGATGACGAGCGCGGTGAGGGTGGAGTACTTGGAGTACGCGCGCGAGCGGACGTCTCGCCACTGCATGATGATGACGGTGAAGTGGAAGAGAAGGGTGAAGAAGCCGGCGACGGGGGCGAGGAAGAAGGACTGTATGCCCTGCGACACGAGCGACGCGCCGAGCACGCACGCGCTGCAGACGAGCGAGGCCCACGTCAGGTTGCGCAAGTACGGCTGGAAGGAGTTGACCGTCGCGAACATGGCGGGCGCGGGCGAGGCGGGAGGCGGAGGGGACGATGGCGGCGGGTTGGCGGGATGCGAGGGATGGGTTGCGGACAAGCCGTAGAGCGCGTCGGGTCCGCGACGTTCATGGCGGTCAGGACGGCTCGGCACGTCTCGGCCCAAGCACTGCCTTTGTCCGATTTCCGGGCTTCAATGACTTTTGATCCGCGGACTTTGCCGGTGCCTGCGCCGCCATGGCGACCAGACGTCTTGTCCTCTTCCCTCATGCAAAAATACAACACCTCGACGACTTTGCAGCGACCTCGACTTGCTCGAATCTTTCTTGAGGGCTGGAAAGTCTGCAAGTCATTCTATCGGCCACGTGAAACTGCTGGCGACGTATGCGGTTCCTCAAGTCGTGCTAAGGACTAACCCCGTGGCAGCTTGCAGCCGCGTCGCGCCAAGTAGAACCAGGGCCGTAATGCACCCTGAACTCAGCTATATTCGCATTCTCTCTAATTGAATGATTTTGAAAGCTGGGCGCGCCTCTGGCTGTCTGTCGACAACCTCCTCGTCGATCCGGATACTCAACTCCTCCAAGCATCGAACTTCCTTTGCAGGTCAATCGCCGTTCCAGTCGCTCACGCGCTTCTTTCTCTCCGGCTCGTTCTCGGTGAGTTGCACCTCTGTCTACCGCCGAACCTCCGTATTGACGTGTACCTACAGCACTCTCACCGACGCCGTGGGTTGGTATGCCGTCTTCACCTCCACGCGCCCTCACCGGTCCGACAACCACGTCGATCCGCACATCGATGCTCGATCGATAGCCAACGCTCAATGCGTCGTGCGATAGCACATCCCGCCAAGCTTCCCGCCGCCGCCCCCTCATCCGATCTCTCGTTACTGGCTTCCCTCATTCGGACCGCAAGCGCGCGGCGTCTGTTGGCGGACCTTGTGCGTCTGCGTTTCCTCGTCATCTTGAGCATACATCCATCCAGGGGCGGCGCAAATCGCCGCGATCTAGGCATGGACGATGGGAAGGAGAATGCGGCTAAGGGGAGGTGCGGGCGGGTGCGGCGCGCTTCGTCGACGGCCCCGCACCGTTTGTACTGGGACTTGAGGCGCATACGGTACGTCCTGTTTGTATGTACTGTCTCGTACTCGAAGGCTACGTATACACACGGTATGTACGCGTTATACGCTCTACATCATCCACGTATAGTACTATCTATTCACGTACAAAGGCAGATCTGCCTCCGCGAAGCATGACACGCGTCATGGACGATACACGATTGCCAACGCCGCCAGCAGCATGAACCGTGCGCCGTCGGGTGGCGCGGGATCGGTGTAAGCATCGGCGCCTTCAACACTTCCTCGTCCCCTTTCTGCCCTCTCGCTGCTCTTTGCTCCTCACTTCTCGTCCACCACGCCTCCCTCGTGCCTCCTGCAAAGTTTCTTCGCCGCCACGCGCTCGAAGGCCGCCAATCCACACACGGCCAGCCCCCGCACCGGCATTCGCCACGCGCTGATCCCGCTGATGCCCCGCTGATGTATATATGGCATGCGGCGCCTATAAAGTTACACCGCCGCGCGGTAGCAGACGTCCCGCCTGCCCTGCCCGTGCCCACCACCCACCCGCCGCCTCGAGGCGCGCCCGCCCGACTCCGCCCGATCGACCCAGGCGCCCCGATCGCCCGAGTGCAGGCGATCCCCAACATCGACCTGGTTTTTGGGAGCTTGGGAGATCGTCCGCGTCCGCTACGATCGCTCTGACTTTGCTGCTCGAGTTTCCCGGCCGTCATACACGATACGGCGCGTTTTGAAGATCCCGCTACGACCACGCATACTCATCCCGGCCTCGCTGTCACCTACCTCAACGATCACCATCCCCTCCTCCTCTTCCACTATCACCACCACCACCACCACCACCACCACCACCACCACCACCAGCACATTAGCGCCACCATGCAACCCCGCCCCGAACCCCACCGCGTACTCCTCATCCTCGACGCGCAGGCCGCGCTCCTCGCCGACCCCCCAGAGGGCGTCCCCGCCGCACGCGCCATGCGCGAAAACCTCTCCCGCGTCCTCGCCGCCGCGCGCGCCGCCTCCCCGCCCCCGCTCATCGTCCACGTGCGCAACTCCGGCGACGCGGGCGAGCCCGACGCGCCTGGCTCGCCCGGGCACGCGCTCGTCCTCGACGTCGCGCCCGGCGAGCGCGTGCTCGACAAGGCGAAGAACAACGCGTTCGCGGGCACGCCGCTCGGCGCGCTCGTCCCGCATCGCGCGGAGCTGGTCGTCGCGGGGTTGTTGAGCGACTATGCGGTCGCGGCGACGTGTCGGGCGGCGGTGGCGCGGGGGAACGAGGTGATTCTCGTGCGCGGAGCGCATGCGGCGTATCATAGACCGGAGGCGCTTTATGGGGGCGGTACCCTGGAGGCGTCGCGGCTAGAGACCCAGGTGGAGAACGAGCTGGAGGAGATCGGGGTGTCGGTGTTTGATATGGAGGACCTGGAGGCCATTTTCACCGATAGGTGATACTGGTGCGTCGTATTCGCCTTCAACATCGACCTTGTCTGACGACGAACCCCGCAGAAGACTCGCCCTCGTCCCCTCTCCCGCTGCCGCATGACTTGTCGTCGGCCTTGCTTTGCTCATCGCCCATGTTGTCTTTGCTCTCACTCACTCTGCACTGCACGTGCATACGTACACGTAGATACGGCACACTATCCCGCTGCTCTCCTCGTCTGCCACCACCCGCATTGATCTAAACAAGGAGCCTTGTGTATAATGCGTATCGCGACCGCGCGGCGTCTATCGCTTTAGACGCGTCTAATGCTATTTGATCCATTTCGATGATGATCCCTCTGCACTGTGTATTCGGCTAGGGCTGAGACAGACGTGTGTGCAGGGTTCTCATCGATATGCCCACTCTCAGCGTCGCGAAAGTCAACCAAACACCGGCTCCGGACATGTGACGGAAAGTTAACTCCTAAAGAAGAGCTGCCACGGTCACGCGTAGGTTTGACAGGGTTCTTCGATATGTAGACTGTCCGGAGGGACGTTCGCTCCTTGTTTCCTCCCTTCATCTTGCACTCGTGTCTGAGCCGACGTTCGCTCCAGACCGGGACCCCGAACGTGCAGACAACTTGAATAATAAGGATTGTCGGTACGTCTGGGCAGGCTCAGCGCAGCCTTCATCTCGCGTCTTCAAACCATGTCACAAACTTTTACTCCGGATTTTCCTTCGTATAATCATCCTTCCTTCGCCAATCGTTCCCTTTCCCCATTCATCAGGACGCGAATATGTCCGTGGACCGCCTTTCTAAGCCTTCGCCAGTCTTTACCTTTCCCTCCATTTCATCCTCAAGCTATAACAGATATAATCTGAATCCGAAATGGCACCTTGAGCCTGTGTTATCGTCACTCACGAGCTCGTATCCAGTGCAGAGTCGTGGTTCAGGCCCGTGTACCGCTCGCTCGCGGCCCATTTCGAGGACATGTGGGTTGGATTGCGCGAAGCATCGAAGGTGGATACGGTGACCGTCATTGCGCTGCGCGAGAAGGCCGATGCTGAAGAGGACGCAGAAGTCGAGGGTGGAGCAGGTGCAGAGGAGGAGGGCCTTGAGGTGGTGGGTGAGGAGAGAAGGCCTGTTTTGTCGGCCCATCCCTGCCATGTGCAGGCCGACAAGGCGCCGAACCTCACGACTTCCGATATCGGTATGGCGCCTTAGAATCAAGACAACATTACCTCCCGGTATGCACATATCGTCGCCAACGCCGACGTCGTTGGAACGCTATCCTTTCATGGATAATTCCTCGATCATTCTACTACGAGCGTCGTCGTTGCCAATTCTCCGCTTAATGGTCCCGGACACGGTAGAATCCCCCTCGCGACCTTATTCCACGGGCGTCTGCCATGCTCGCCATCTTTGTCTCGCCTTCCTCTCGTTGTGGGTGGCTGCAGGCGCCTTACACGTGATACCCGCCATGTGCGCGACGCCATCGGTCCGCCTCTGTAACACAGCCACGCTAGAAGCTTGACGTCTTCACGCCGCACCACGAGCGCTTGTTGAGGACAGGACTCCCATCTTGGCCTCTCTTTCCTCCTGCTGGCAGGGTCTCTGGCTGACACAACTGTCTCTGTACTGGCGAGGGCGTTACAATGAAGTTCAGGTGCGTATATCAGTTTCTGAGCCCTTCGCCGCTGACGCTGCCCCTAGTTCTGCTTTGAAGTTCAACGCGGTGTCGGAGTGGTGGGACGAGTACATTGCGTGCGTTAATCACTAGATGGAAGGGTCTCATCTTACCCCCCTGCAGCTACGATACCCTCAAGAAGTTCATCTACCAGCTAGAGAAGCAGCAGCACGATCTCGACCAGTCCTACCATGACCTCGAAGCGCACGAGCGCACGTCCCTCGTCGGCGAGCGCACATCCCACACCGACGATGTCTTCATCCCCCTCCTCGACCGCGAGCTGCGCAAGATCGTCGCCTTCTATGAACATCAGGAACAGGAGCTCTTCCGCGACCTCGCCGAGCTGGAGGAGATGGTGAAGCAGCAGGACGAGGAAGGCCTCCAGGGCGATCACTATGCGGACGACGCGTACGAGGGGGACGAGTCGGACGACGACGATAGCCCGGTGCGCAGCCGCACGCGGAGCACGGGCAGGAGGCGCTCGACCTCGGGCGCGTATCGCAGGCCGAACTTGTCGGTCACTGTCGGTGCGTCGCGCGCGTTCCCCTACCCCCTCATGCATAACTCACCCACGCCTAGGCCCTACTGATGCGATACCTGAAGACGCACCCTTGTCCCCTTCGTTCGATGCGCGCCGCTACAGCCACTCCTCCGAAGATCATGAGCGCGGCCTCGAGGACAGCCTCATCTCCCTCCCCGGCAAGTCAGGCGCGCTAGGCAAGGCCCGCACGCTCGCGAACCGCATCGTCAACCTGAAGGACAGCGTCACGTCCGCGGGCTCCGCGTCGGAGACGATCTGGAACTCGCGCTCCAACTACGCGACGGACACGCGGCTGCTCTACAAGCGGCGTATTACCGCGCTCTACACGTCGTTCACGAGCCTGAAGTCCTACGTCGAGGTGAATTACTCTGGGTTCCGCAAGATCCTGAAGAAGTACGTCGTCGACCGGCTCGTGCTCAGGGCGTGCCGCTAACCGATCCCCCTTGCGCAGGTACGACAAGGTTACGTATAGCGAGGTGCGCCAGGGCTTCGTCTGCATGGACGCTTGTGTACTCACCTGCTCCACTAGCTGCTGCCGCGATACCTACACGACGTCGTCGATCACGCCAAGCCCTTCACCCCAGCCGCGAAGGACCGCATTCAAGACGCACTAGAACGCCTCTACGATCTCTACGCGAAATGCGTTTCGCATGGCGATCGCGCGACTGCGAAACAGCAGCTGCGTTTGCACAAGCGCGAGCACATCGCATGGGAGCGCGACACCGTCTGGCGGCAGATGATAGGACGTGCACGCCGCGGAGATAGCGACACCGAGCGAGCTCCTGGCGCGGTTCTAGTCAAGGAGCCGCCACCTCCGCTTTTCGCTATACCAACACCTATTGGACGAATACGCATCACGAAGGGCACGATCGCGTCGCTGGTTGCGCTGCTCGTCTTCATTGTACTGCTTAACACGCAGACGGTAGACGGCGACGAAGCCAACCGCTGCTTTGCTATACTAGTCTTTGCGACGATCCTCTGGGCGACTGAGGTGCGCTTTATCTCGGCAATAGCTACCGTTGCCGGCTGACGCGTTCTTAGGCTATTCCCTTGTTCGTGACGTCGCTCTTGATCCCTCTCCTCCTTGTCTGCTTGCGCGTTATACGGAATGAGGAAGGAGAGCGGCTGGAGCCTCCAGCAGCTACCAAGTGAGTATCGATGGCTCGGTATAGGAGCGTGGCTGACGTCCTTCAGATATGTCTTCTCTATCATGTTCTCGCCGACTATCATGTTGTTGATTGGAGGCTTCACCATCTCGTCTGCCTTGAGCAAGACAAGTATCGACCGCCTCCTGATCACGCGCGTGCTCAGCCTGGCGGGAACTCGCCCACGAACCGTTCTATTAGCGTTCATGGGCGTCTCGTGCTTCGCAAGTATGTGGATAAGGTGAATGCGTCGCCACGTCGAAGGCGCACCCCTGTGCTGATCAGCCGCCTTCATCTAGTAACGTTGCGGCACCGACGCTGTGCTTCACCCTCATTCGCGTGAGTATTGCGCGCGCGATGTCACGGCGGTCATTAATCTCATCTCGAATCTCTCCCCACAGCCCATCCTACGGACGCTTCCTCCGAAGGCGCCGTTCGGCCCATGTCTCATTGTAGGTGCCACCATGCTCCTCTGTAGGTCGCTAATATCGACGTCGTGTAGCTCGCGATTGCGCTGGCGGCGAATATTGGCGGACAGAGTTCGCCCATATCGTCCCCGCAGAATCTCATTGCCCTGCAGGCGATGGAGCCGCCCCTCGATTGGGGCAGCTGGTTCGCGGTCGCGCTCCCGGTCTCGGCGATCTCCATACTCGTCATCTGGCTCTTCCTGCTCGTGTCGTACAAGCCGGCGCGGTCGCCCGACGGCGAATGCGACCTCGAAATTAAGGCGATTCGGCCGACGAAGGAGCGCTTCACGGGCAAGCAGTACTGGGTGTCCTTCGTGTGCTTGGGCACGATCGCGCTTTGGTGCGTCGAGCACTCGATTGAGCAGTACGTCGGCGACATGGGAGTCATCGCAATCATCCCCGTCGTCGCGTTCTTCGGCACGGGCGTTCTGAAGAAGGTAAGCTGGTTGACGATGTTGTGTTCATCGCCGCTAACGGTCTCATACAGGACGACTTCGAGCAGTTTGCGTGGACCATCGTCTTCCTCGCCATGGGCGGCATCGCACTCGGCAAGGGCGTGACCACTAGCGGCCTTCTGGAGGTGATGGATGGGCTCATCCGCGACATGGTCGAGGGTCTCTCGCTCTACAATGTCGTCCTTATCCTCTCCCCCGTCGTCTTGGTGATCTCGACGTTCATCAGCCACACGATTGCGAGTGTTTTGCTCGTCCCCATCGCGAAGGAGGTGGGGTCGAACCTGCCCGGGAACCATCAGAACCTCCTCATCTTCATCACCGGCCTGATCTGCTCGACGGGCATGGGTATGCCCGTCTCGGGCTTCCCGAATCAGACGGCGTGAGTAGAGCTTGTTCGTTTCGTGGGTGCGCTGGCTCATGCTTTTCCTAGCGCAACTCAGGAGGATGAGATGGGCGACCTGTATCTGAGCAACATCGACTTCCTGAAGAACGGCGTGCCGGCAAGTATGATTGCGACGCTCGTGAGTACTTTCTCATCACGCGGTTCGTTCAAAGTGTAGTTGACGGCGCGCCCTTCTGCAGGTGGTATCGACGATTGGCTTCCTGTTGATGAAGGCGATTGGGTAAGTCTTCGCCTTCGCCCTGTCTTTCTTAGTTCGTGCTCAATGTCAATGCAGGATGTAAACACGGTTCGAGAATCTACTGGAGTATATACACGGAAATATAGACGTATACCTAATAGAGGACGGCTGCGGTCTTTTTCCCTTCTTGACGTTGCGCATGCCATCTTGAGGTTGTACGGACATTCTGGCGCTGTCAAGGCCCGCTATCAGGAACACGGCGTCCGCTCTCGGTACCGAGCGATAATTGAGCTGTCGAATTCAACATCCACGTAGATCGGTGTGATCGATCTCTGCTCCCCTCGAGGCCCTACGGAAAAACACAAACGGGTAGCACGCAACGCTCGATGGTGCCTGCTGCGCCTGTCAAGCGCCCACGACGGGGGCAGCCCTCGGTACAGCTTCGGGAGCTGTGGAGCGGAGCGCCCGGCGAACTCTTGACGTGCGTCGAATACGCGCGCAAAATATGGGGTCCCAAGAGGATATCAAGATTGCGCACGAAGGCGCCCAGCAGTAGTTATACAAAGTGATAGGAACGATAGCTAGGTAATATGATAGCGAATAAATACTGTCTATACGGTATGCGTAGTATGTATATGGTGCGAGCGAGGGCGAGGCGGCCGGCCGTCCTCACCACGGGCGCAGGGGTATGTGGTGAGCATTGTCCAGCTCGTTCTCGGAACGACCGAAACGGTAGGCGTCGGTGTGGCGCGACAAGTCAGCTACGCGGGCCTTCTCCTCGAGCATGGATAAGGGCACGAGCTGCGTCAGCGAGTGCGGCGTCTCCGGGCTAGAGGGTGATACAGGCGAGGGCGTGCATGGCGGGACAGAGGGTAGGTCAAGATTGAGGCATGGACGCGCTGCGCGCGAGGAGCTCAAGCTGAGGTTCCGTCAGTTGATGTATAAGGCTCTGCGAGGTGAAAGTCGTACCTGGGTAGGGACGGCGACGAAGGCGCCATGGAGTCATCGCTCGTGCTTGTCAGACGACGAAGCACGGCGGCGGGATCTTGTAGGGAGGCAGTGCGCGAGGCGTCGAGGGATGATATCGACGGCAGAGCGCCGGTCGGTCCAGTCGGGAAGGATGCGCGTATGGGCGGAAGAGCGAAGTCGCTGTCGAGCATAGGCATCGTACGCGCGCGGTCGCGGTGAGAGGGCAACACCGAGGCGACAGAGAGCGGTGTCGAGGGTACGGAGAAGCTCGACGACACGACGGAAGAGCTCGACGAGAGTCGTTGGTGCTGGCGAGGCGGACTGGCGTACGGGCTGTAGCGGTAGCGACTCGCTTGACGAGGAGAGGGCGGAAGAGAGGTGGGAGGAGAGCCGCACGCTGATCTGATAACCCGAGGACCACCTGGTCCCGAAAGCACCTGAATAGGGCGCTCTACTCCGACGCGCTGCTCCGATGGAATCCGCCGATAAACGCTACCACTGGCAAGCACGCTCTCTGACGATGGTTGCGCCGCCTGAGGGGCGCGTCGGGCGCGCCTACGGTTTCCTGCGGCGGGCAGAAGCTTGCCGTATCCTGGCTGGTCCGGCGACAGGCAACTATCCGGGAAGGACGGGCTAGGTCGCAGATTGGTACAGAACACTCGCAGGAGGCGCGCCAAGCTACTCACCCAAAGAGCGGCACCAGGTCCTCTCGGATAGGCCAAGCCACCCTCCGTGCTAGGCGGAGAGCGACCTCGTACGGCATCCAGGTGCCTTGTATCTTGAGGTATCCGCCACGCACACGCCGAATAACAGACGCGAGCTCGGGATGCGAGTCGACCATCTTCACGATATCGGCTGTGGCTCAGGTCAGCGTCAAGATGCGAGGATGTTACGACACGAGTCGTACCTTTCGAATTTCCGAGTGCTAAGAGAAAACACGCGTCAGTCGCGAGGCTTCGGTACGATGGAGGAAGTACAGACCTTTCCAGATGCCCGTCCATA
>JAMQCK010000297.1:0-30183 GCA_024196135.1 Pleurotus ostreatus/Saccharomyces cerevisiae fusant | reverse complement strand
TCATCGTGCCGCTCTCGTACGACTTAAGCACCATGTCTGCGCCCCCTTCGCCAGCCGGGTTCATGGAAGAGTTGGACGCGATCAAGAAGTGAGTGCGACAGGTTTATAGAGCGACAACGTACTCATCACTTGACAGAATACGGTCGGACTACGAAGAACGCGTACGAAAGCTCAAACAAGAGGTCCAACGCCGCGACGACGAGTACATAGCGGACATCCAAGCGCGTCGTGTCGCAGAAACCCCGGTGCAATCCAAGTGGCCGCTCCTCGGAGGCTTCGTGCCATTGACTAACAAAGTCAAAGCGCGCTTGGGTGCGTTCGAAGTGCTCTCGTGTTTCTCGTCGACTGACTCGGATGGCTCCAGTGTCTTTGCGCCGTAGGTCCGCGTCGCCGGTCAGCTCCTCGCCGTCGAAGGCGCAGCCAAGGAAGCTGAGGTTGTTGATGTTCTCGTCCGTTTGGAAGCGTTCGAGGTCGTGAGGTTTGTTTGCGCATGAATCGGTTTTAGTATACCCTGGTTTGCTTCGCCAGTCGAAGCAGGCATTTTGATTGACGTCGTCTCATCTACCACGATCCTTAATGCCTTTTTGACATGCTATTATACGAATCGCCCTACGTCGCACGCACTTGAAGTCTACTCTGTGTAAGTCGTATGCCATAGTAAGACCCTCTCAATGGTGATGTAGGCCGCACCTGATGATTGTATGAGCGCCCGTACGCCGCAAATGCAAGATCTACCGGCGCTTCTGCCTGCAGGGACGACTATCCCACTCGATGCATGGATGCTGCCAAATTGGGAACAATAGCACGGGCCGGTGTGGCAATGCGCCGGCACGGCCCGGGACCTTGTTCCGACGGCGCACTCCTTTGTCCCTTGTTCGTTACGGCCATGTCTTGCTCAATTGTATTCTGGAAGTCGCGCAACGGCTCTTATATACGGCTTGATGACAACTCAGCAACTCCTTACTTCGCACTCTCATCGTCGCTGCAAACATGTCTTTCCCCGATAACGGCGCTTATTACACTTTCCGTCTGGACCCTGTCGCCTCTTTGCAGGACATCGAGGACGAGGAAGTCGCCGAGGCTGCTCGCAGGATATCGCCCCAAATTTACGTAGCCAGCACGATCATGGTGCGCAGTGCCCTGGCTCAATGAATTCTAGAGACTGACGGCCTTCAGACCATTGGCGCCCCACAACTCCCCCCAGCATACGAAGTCGCGACCATCGCTCTCGTTCAGCAAGGCCTCCCGCCCGACAAACCCGAGGAATTCCTTGAATCGCGAATGTGTGTTCCCATTCGACCCAACACTCGCCACCCAGAAGGCCGTCGACCTGCTCACTGCTGCCATCCACTACCCTGGGATGACTGCTATCACGTCTCTCTTCACAGGACACGTGTGCGGGTCCGGACCGACTGTCGTGACGAGGATCCTCCTCATTCGCTAAGCTCCTCCGAGTGTGTGGTCCTCCGGTACATGCTCCAAGACGATGAGCAGCGTCGAGAACTCCTGCGCGATTGTGCGGCGAAGGAGATCGCACCACCTCCCGCTGCACCCAGCGATCTGACGCTCGCATGCATGAGAGGTGCAGATAGTGACCTTTCAGACGTTCCTTACTGGCAGATATTGGCTGCTGAGCGGGCCGAGCGCCTCGCTCAACCTCCCCTCCAGCTGCACGTCGAAATTGACGAGGATTGGGACGCTGAGACCGACTACACCGATGCCAGCGATTACTCAGATGGTGGGGACGCCGGCCTCGGCAACCCGCCTGCTCCTGATACGATTCAGTCCGTGAATGAAGCTCACGAGTCCGCCGCCGCAATCGGATTGATACCGGAGGCTGACGATGCATCGGACGTCGACAACGATCTACTTGCTGTCTTCACTCATCGCGCGGACTTGGGTGACGTGTCGCCAGTCATCGTACCCCTTTCCTACGACCTGAGCACCCTCACCGCACCTCCTTCGCCGACCGGGTTCTTGGAAGAGTTAAACACCATTAGGAAGTAAGTACGCTAGTCATGGAATGAGGCAGTACGCTGATCACCTGCAAGGATACGAGCGGATTATGAGGAACGTATCCGACGGCTAAAGGACGAAGTTCGCCGCCGCGATGACGATTACTACACGGCGGCCATCGAGGCACACTATGCGGAAGGTCGCTCGGCGCAGTATAAGGGGCCAAATCCTCTGTTTATGTCTTTCACTACGAAGATGAAAGCTCGCTTGGGTGCGTAAAACGACCGAACCCGTCGTCCATTAACTGACTCTGTCAATTTCAGTATCTCTGCGTTCAAGGCGTGCGTGGCTAGCAAGAATTTTCCCGTCGAATGTGAGAGTCAAGTCAAGAAAACAAAATCCACCGCTCTTCCCTTCTGCGCGGCAGCGGAAGGCATGAGGTCTGCGTCACCGGACTTCTAGTCGGTGGTCGAGCGCTTCGCTGGCCGAAGAATCTATCATGATGTATTTGCAGTACTTACTTGTTGACCATAATCTATGACATGTTTTCTTCTATCGTGTACCAGTTTTTGTGGATCAATACGCGCTGTGTGAGGTCGTGCGATTCGCCCCGGCAGTGTCGGCGGTACCGCTCAGGCTGCTCAGCGCCGTTGTCAAGCCGGATCTGAAGACAAGTGATACCATATCGAGAACAATAGCACCGTCGGCACGGTCCGAGGCCGAGTGCCGTTCCGGCACATGCCCTTTGTTCCTTGTCTGGCGCCATCAAGTTGTGCTCAATTGTCTTTTGGACACTGCCTAATGGCTCTTATAGGCGCGCCGATGGCAACGCAACTGCAACTCATCCTTTCCTCCCAACGCCCCGAACCCATCCAACATGTCTTTCCCGGACTGCGGCTCGTACTTCACTTTCCGCCTGGACCCTGTCGCGTCTCTGCAGGACATAGACGACGAGGAAGTAGCCAAGGCCGCTCGTGAGATCGAGCCTGGTATCTATGTGGCATGCGCGTATGCGGTACGTCTTGGTACTCTCCCGACAATGGGCAAAACTAACGGACATTAGCATCACAGCAACCCTCAATATATCGCGCTCGTCCAACAGGGCCTCCCGTCCGACGATCCAGCACAGTTCTTTGAATCTCGCATGTGCACTCCCATTCGACCGAACACCCAACACCCGGAAGGCCGCAGACCTGCTCACTGCTGCTATCCATTACCTTGGGATGACTGCTACCACGTCTCGCTGCACCGCGCGTATGTCTGGATTAGGAAAGAGGTCCTGGAGATCAATAACCCAGCTCATTCTCTGGGCCCTGGTGAGAGTCTTGCGCTCAATCTTCTGCTCAGAGACGACGAAGAGCGAAGGGAATGCTTGCGCGACTGTGCGGCGAAGGGACTCACACCCCCGCCCGCTTCTGTCAGTGAAGGAACCCTCCTGAGCATGAAATATGCAGACAGAGACCTCTGTGACACGCCCTATTGGCAAATTCTGGACGCAGAGATTGAAGCCCAGGACCGGGTTTGGGCCGCTCAGGGCATCTTCCTCAATGACGATGCATGCTCGGATGGCGGAAGCCGTGACACGTCTGCCTCTGATCCCACTCACGCCGACGACGATGAGCAAGATGCGCGCTCAACGGACTCCATCGATGCCGATGATCCCGCCAATGTCGAGAACATGCACCATTCCCTCGTTCTTCGAGCGGAGCATGGCACTGTGGCGCCGGTAATTGTGCCTCTTTCGTATGACCTTAGCTCTCTGGACGCGCCTCCTTCCCCTGCTGGATTTATGGAAGAGCTACACACCATCAAAAAGTGAGTGCTACTACTAATTGACGGTAGCAGTACGCTAATGACACGACAGGATACGGTCGGATTATGAGGAGCGCGTCCGTCAATTGAAAGAGGAGATCCGACGCCGCGACGACGAATACTACACGGCGGCCATTGAGGCGCATCGGATCGAAGCTCGTCCAACACAGTTAAGATGGCCGGTTCCCTCAAGTCTTGTGCCTGTCTTTCGGAGGATCAAGGCTCGTTTGCGTACGTCTAACGCGTTGCCTTGTTTGTTGTTCACTCACGCGGGCTCTAGCGTCTCTGCGCCATATATTCGCATCCCCTGCCAAGACCTCGCTGTCTAGAGTGAAGCCAAAGAAACTGGAGCTCTTGATTTCTTCGTCTACGTGGAGGAATTCGAGGATGTGAGGCTTGCAGGTAGATTTGTTTCGCGGCTGTAGAAATGTACTTCCCAGGCCGAATCTAGCCATTGCTCATCAGTTCCCGCACTTAGAATACCATTGAATAAGTCTGTCATAAAATAACTCGATACCGCCGAGGGTCAAGAGGAAATATGACTTCCTTGTGCTTTGTCGCAGTGCGTTGAAGGACGCGCCTGGTACCGCGTTGTTTGTGTAGCTTTGTCCGACGCGTTGATTGTCTCACGTGATCCCCCTTATATAGGGCTCGCGCGTCAGAGGCGGACGATCAATCTTGATTCCGTACCACCACCTTCCCCCCTCCCGCGAAACCCAAGAGGCCTCCCCACAGTACTAACATGGTGTGTGCAATGGTATAGGGTTAAGGGTATACGGCTGACGATGCTTGCGCGCACAGAGCGGCAAAGGTGTGGCGCATAGTGGCTTGAAGGAAGGGGAGGAAGGGCTAACTGGCGATGATAGGAAAGTCCGGAAAGACCTCTGGTGGCAAAGCGGGTGGTGACGCATCGAAGGCGCAGTCGCGCTCGTCGAAGGCTGGTGAGTAGAACGACAGGGGGAAGCAGGGGACGCGTGCTGACAGGATGGAAACAGGTCTCCAGTTCCCCGTCGGTCGTGTCCACCGTCTCCTGAAGAAGGGGAACTACGCCCAGCGTGTCGGTGCTGGTGCGCCTGGTGAGTAACAAATATTCAACAAAGTGATCGAAAGCTGACTTTCCTCCCAGTCTACCTCGCCGCTGTCCTTGAGTACCTTGGTACGCGCTCGACCGAAAACCGCCCCTATATCCCCCGTCTTACCCCCTCCCCTCAGCTGCTGAGATTCTTGAGCTCGCTGGTAACGCTGCACGCGACAACAAGAAGCAGCGTATCGTTCCGAGGCATCTCCAGCTTGCCATCCGTAACGACGAGGAGTGCGTTGGAGCCTCAACCCCCTTGACTCTTACTGACAATCCTTTCTCAGGCTGAACAAGCTCCTCGGCGACGTCGTCATCTCCCAGGGTGGTGTCGTCCCCCATATCCAGGCTGAGCTTCTGCCTGCCAAGTCTGGGTACGTCTATCCTAGTGTGCTCATTCAGCCTTTGCTAACGTCCGATGCAGCAAGTCGAAGGAGAAGGACGAGGAGTAAACGCCTCTCATGTCTTTCCCCTTGCACATTCCTCCAGCCGCCCTTGTTTATTGTGTCGGTTATCCTGTTGTCGTATGCATGTAACGTGTATCCCTATCCCCTCTGCCCTATACATGTTGTGCCATTGCGCTCAATTTCGCTCGATTACTCGATGTTTACATCGTACTCTCACCGCAGAGAAGGTTCGGTGAGTTATCATCACATCACACGGAGCCAGGTGGGGAAGATTGAGGCGGCCCGCTGACCCGCGCATGACGGACCGCCAACGTCAACCCACAAGGTACTTATACAGAGCTGGATCGCGAGCGCATGCGACTGACGTTCGTCCCCTCCCCTCCATCGTGGCCTACGCACCCTCGGACTCGACTAAGTCACGCACTAGTGGCTGACCTGCACTCCTCATCGTCGACTCCACCCTGGTCACCCTCTGCTTGAGCACTTGCACTTCACCATGTCCCTCGATCCCCTGTCCACCGTCGTCACCGCGCTCAAGCGCGAGCAGCTCATCCCCGATGTCCTCCCCGAGTCCTTCTACCCCTCTGGCGTCTTCTCCATCGTGTTCCCAAGTGGGAGGAAGGTTACGATCGGTGCGTTGGATTCCGTCCTGCATCAACCCTTCCCCTCCGCATCATCCGTTCCCTCTCCCTTCCACACCTTCATCGTACCACCACCCGTACACCGCACATCACCGACTTACATAGCCTCACAATAGGCGAAGAGATCCCCCTCGAGGACACCGTCGATGAGCCCGATATCATCTTCTCCCCCATGAGCGTCGCCGAGCCGGGTACGGGTCAGGTCCAGGCGGGAGCTGCGGCGCAGGAGGCAACGTACACGCTCGTGATGCTCGACCCCGACGCGCCGTCGCGCGAGAATCCACAGTTCAGGTCTTTCAGGCATTGGGTGGTAAGTAATGACCTTTCCTTGAATGTGACACGCTGCGCAGGCGGCGTGGGGTGTTCGCATTGGCGGAAAATGCGAAGTGGACTTACGGCCTAATAGATCACAGGGCTGAAAGCACCTGCCGCCACCTCTACCACGACGAACAATCTGGCCGCCCTCAAGATGAAGACGGCCACGACGCCATACCGGCCACCTGGCCCTCGTCCGGGTAGCGGGCTGCATCGATACAGTGCGTGGTCGTCCTGATGTGTTCTCGTATACACACCATACGCCCACTGACCCTCCCACCCAAGCCTTCCTCCTCTTCCAAGAGCCCGCCGCGGACTCGTTCGCCATACTCGAAGGTGCACCCGAGTACGGCGCCGCACTGGAAGAGCGCCGCAGCTGGAACGGGGTGGAGTTTGGGGAGAAATACGGGCTGAAGCTCGTCGCAGCGAATTTCTTCCTCATTCGGTCGGCGCCGGCGGAGGCGTGAAGCGCTGATTCGCATGGTATGGTAGCTATGGCAGTCGTGACAATGTGCTGAAACGGCGGACATGCATTGAATGCGAATTAACCAAGATCTAGTATGTACTATAAACATCTGCTGTAGTGTAGTCGGACGCGAAGCAAGAATCACATCCACATTAGCCCTTCCTGTCGAAGTACTCGGACACGCGGTCAATTAGGTCTGCCTTCTTTCCCGAGACTGGCAGGCTCTTGCTCTTCAGAAACTCCTTGAGCTGGTCGACGCGGAGCTGTCAGGGATAGGGAATCAATTTGGCACGCGTAGGATGGCTTGGAAGCAGACTGCTCACCTTGCTCATGGTATCATTGTCGTACTTGGCGCGGATCTCAGCTTCGTCGACGCTGATGTCCTGCGAGTGCACGAGTGAGCATGAAGGACACAGCTGAGCGCGGTTGGATACTAACCGCTTTCCGCTTAGTCCCCGCCTTCGCCGGCGGCGCCTCGACGACATCCGCACTGTCGTCCATGACAAGGGCCTCTTTCCATGTCTTGATCAAGGAGCCGATTTTCTGAACGCGTTTGGTGGTTAGCTAGTACAACAAGCCCTGGCACATCACCACTGACCTTGTGCATCGAGTCGTACGCGGGCAACGTCTGGTCCTCGAACTCGCTAGGGTCGTACTCCTCGCGGAAGGCGCTGGCTTGCAGCTGTTCGTTGTGGTAGGCCAGAGCTCAACAAATGTAAGGGTCGGCGAATAGGCGTCTTCGTTGGTATGAACGCACCTGGATTGGGATAACTATCCGGCGGATAGCCGCCTCTCTTGATGGTGATCTTGTGTATGAAGGGCATGGCGGCCTCCGTCAAGGGCTTTCCAGCTGGAAGTACGTCAGCATTCGATCCCAACGCAAGCAGTCCCAACGCAAGCAGTCTGCCTTCGATACGCAGCACACCGTATACACGCAAGGCACCGCGACTTACCTCTACACGCCTTCTCCACCGTCGCCTGCCTTATATCGTCCGCAAACGGCAACGGTATAAGATGGAAGCCCGCCGGCTCCGTCCACCCCGCGTCGTCCGTCTGCTCCATCTGCGGCACCATTGCGCAGAACGTCGGCGTTGCATTGCGGCGCGTGAGGACGCGGACGAGGCCGATCTTGTTCTTCTTGATCAGGGACTTGAGCAGCGCGCTGAAGGTGCGCTTGCTGCCGGAGTAGGCCTGAGAGGGTGTGTGAGCTAGGGCTAGAGATTTGTGTAGAGTGAAAGCCGGGGAGGGGAAGGAGAGATGAAGGGGAGGAGATTGAATACGCACCAGCTCATCCGGATAAATGAAGTGCGAGTGCTTGATGTTGTCTTCGAACGCCAACGTGTCGGCGTCTTTGAATCCCAGGAGCTTGATGCCTGGCTCAAGGCCGAGCGTCCGAAATTTCTTGACCTCTTCGGAGGTGTAGAAGGGCTGGAGGGGGTGTCAGTGCTCGTCTTACAAAGTCGATCCTGAATATCGATAAAGGCGATGGTCTCGCTAGGTATTACGGTGTCGATGAGCGTAGGAAGTACTGACCCTCTCGCCCGCCTTCACCAGCCGCATAACGCTAGGGTCAAAGTTCGAGCTCGTCTTCCCCGCCGCGGCTTCCTTGTCGCCGCCCAAGTCCATTCCGAAGAGGACCTTGGTCTTGTCGATTTCTTCGTTGGTGAGCTGAGGAGATTGTTCAGTATCCACGCTAGGTAGTGCTTGGGCAGACAAAGCATGATGTCGCATGCGAAGTCAAGGATCAAGACGCACCGCGTTCACATACAGCGTCCGGCTCTCCGCGACCTTGATCCCATTTTCCGTTTCGGCAAAATAACGGTAGGCGCCCTTCTTCTGCTCGGTGACGAGGCCGTAGCTAATAGGACCGTAAGACAAGATTTCGGGCCTCAGAGCGTGACACTCACCCCTTCACGCCAATAACGAAGTCCTGTCCCAGCTCTAGAGGTATACTGGGGAGAGCGTAAGCATTTTGTATGACCGCGAGCCGCCCATCTTTCACCTAAACTGCGCCCTCTTGGGCACCTCGTGGAACCGCATCTGCGCTAGCAGGTCCTCTATTCTCGAAATGCTGATCGCCTCGTTGAGTACGGAGGGGTTGGAGGGATCGTGGTCTTCGTCGTCGTCGACGAGGTTGTTGGGTAGCAAGACGGCCTGTTGAAGAAAAAGTGGTCAGAAACGTACGGGTGGGCGGGAGGTTATGAGAATGCATACCCGATAGAACTTGGACACGTCGAACGGCTTGTCCTCCGTGCTGATGAAGAAGGGCTCGACGGCGACGCCTGACTGTGCGAGGTCCACAAGGGTCGTCCGCGCGCTTGTTAGCAGTTGTCTACTGCCTTGTCCCGGATGCGGGTTGTCCTGATTCGTGATCAGGAAGACGCGCTTGGTAGCCGTCTTTGGTGCGCTGCAGGTGAACATGAGTGTGACGCGGATGCATGCGCCAGTCCAACTTACCCATCTCGCAGTATCCAGTTCGCACTCGTGAACACGTCGCCCATGGCCACATACTTATCCTCGACGGGCGGGAACTCTTCTCGTAGGGTGTTGTTGTCGTCGCGGAACGCTGTAACAGTATAAGTTCATACAGACCACCACAAGGTCAAGCCACCTAACCATTCAGCAATTGGATGAGTTCCTGTATGCTCGGCGCGCTCAAAGGGCCGATAGGTTGATACAAATAGGTCCCCTTCTTGATGTCGGAACCTTGACCTCCTCTCGGCCCGCGCCTCGTCTTCCCGCAACCGTCAGCCACATCCCGACTCACCCACCAAACCCCTCCCGCCAACTCACCGTATTAAACAACATAATCCCAACCTGATCATTCGGCCCCACAATAATCTTCTTCTTCTGTATCTGCATCGCCGCGTCCAGCGCCGTGAACAAGTGGCACGTCTGCGCGTCCTCGTACTCCGGGTCCTCGTACAGCGCGAGCATGCTCTCCGAGCAGTCTATGCAGAACAGGATGACGTCGCGCTTGCCCTCGAGCCACTGAGAAATGGTGGACGGTGCCAATTAGCTCTCGGGTATTGTTCCCGACTCAAAATTGCGGCCAAGACATACTGAGGTGTCCTGCAGCTCCTCCTCCTCTTCTTCCTCGATGCGGTTCCAGTCGTCATACGGAGCCATAGTGGCTTATGTTGCAGGATGCCAAGGGTGGCGGCACGCAGGAGTGAGTGTAAGAGTCAAGTCAACAATGGCCAAGCCACGGTCCCGGCACACGCGTGACGCGTGGCGTCATGTCATGTGACGGTGTCCCATGCCCCCATGGCCTCCTCGTGCCTCAAGTTGAACTCCTCCCGCTCGCTCAACGGCAACTCTCCAACCGGTCCTCCCTTCCTTTCCTCATCATACCCTGTCATCCGCTCATGTTCCGCGGCAGCCGATCGACGCGCAAGCAGATATAGACGCAGATTGCGTGTGCAGACAATACAGTATTCAACCCCATGACCCTGCTTCGTGCATGTACGCGCGGTATAGTAAGACAACAGGAAGCGCGTGATAACCTCTTCAATATGCTACAGCTTCTCAGCATCTCCGCGACGCTCCCTGGAGCGCGAGAGAAGGAGAAGCGCCCCAGAGGTCAAGGCGAATAGGAATGCGAACCAGGGGACGATCGCCACCACGCGCACTGGGAGAAAGTCAGCAGGACGATACCAATCGAATACCCGAAACGCACGGTAGAGCTTGTCTTTGTAAACAGGCGAAAGGCCCGCAGCCTCCTGGATCTGCTGAACGACCGATGGCGGGACGGTGATGCTGCCGATGTGGGCGGTGACCTTCGCGCTGCGGTTTGCGTAGAAGACGTCGAAGGGCACAAGCGAGGCGAAGATGAAGGTGGCACAGAAGAAGAAGAGTGGGGCAACAAAGCGCTGAGGAAGCGTCCTAAGCTTGGGCAGCGCGATCGCAATCATGGAGAGGAGCGAGAGCGCGGCGGTGAGACCGCAAGCAACCGTGACAGCGATACCGGCGTTGAGGATATCTGAAGGGAATCTGCGCTCAGTACGGTTCCTTGTGGGTTGGCGCAAGCGGAGACTGACCTGTGAAATCGATCTTGACGGTGGTGCCCGTGGGCGCCGCCGCTTTCACCGCGTCCTTCTCATCATCCGACTTCTCCAAGGCATCGACAGCTGTGGGGCGTATCAGCGACCCGCCAGGCGTAGCATACATCCCCTCAAGCAGTGTATACATGCGCTCAAGCAGAGCACATTCGCACCCCAGCATAGCATATATGCACTCACCAAGCGCAAGCCCAACAACGCCGAATACAAACGACAAGAACAGCGAGACGAGCAGCGGAAGTCTCAGCGGCGTCGTGCGGCGGGAGGACTCGACCCGCTCCTCGGACACCGGCGAGGTCGTCGTAGACGCGTTGTTCTTCTTGAGGGACGTGGACATCGTGGTGAGCGTGTTGGACGTGAGGGGTCTTGAAGTCGTCGAGAGTGGCTCTGATCGACAACTCAGTCGTCTCCGAGGGCGGTCGTCGAGGTCAAGGGGGAAGACGAGGAAGGAAAAGCGGGTGCGCCGCCGGCGCCCTTTAAGTACCGCGCGCCCCAGGCGTCACGCGCGCCGCGTCTCAATTGACAGCCCCCGCGCGGACGACATGTCCATGGTGTCATGTCAGCCTATTGACCGACGAACGGGGGCATTGTGTGACCCTGTGGGGGCGTCCGAAAGTATGTGTTGTCAGCCGAAGAAGATCTGATCTGCTGGCCAATAGAGCCCCGCCGAAAGCGTCACGGGGGCGTGCTTGATGCGCCACAGCGTCAGGGCTTCCATAGGGCTCCCAACGTAGAATGGGTACACCTGACAGAGCGTAGGGAGGTCGAGCAGGCAGGGCAGACGTCGAGCAGGACACCTCTGAGGGAACGTAGAGCAGGGCAAACAGGGCACCGAGCCACACGGTCCATCCCCAAGCGACAATTTTTATATTCCCCAACCCCAGCGCGCGCGCGGGCCAGTCGCGTCCAGTCCGCCGCCGACGACAGGAGCCCGGTGTGGATTCGATGTCCCCCGGCGTAGTGCGTTTGTCTTTCGGCGTATAGCGTCGATCTCGATGCCTCGGAAGTCGTTCGAGCGGCGGGTACGGAGTGGTATATTGACCGACGGCGTGGAAGCATTTTTTTCACGCAGACCATGTTGCACACGATTTTCGCACGCGGAGCAGGGAGATTTACGCGGGACAGGCAGCCTCTCGTGGGGGAGCGCAAACGCTCGCGCGCTGTCGAAGTCCCGGAGCAAGTGGACGAACTTATGCCTCAATTGGGGGCCGTTCCCTGTCCAGGGCATGGAAGTTCCCGGTCGAACGCGACGAAGGGAGGCAGAATAGCGACGAGGAAAGACAGAATAGCAACGAGGGCAGGCAGAATACAAGACGAAGATCATCTGCGGCGCTAGGGCGTATTGACCGAACGACGTGCGAACCAGCCGAAGAACGCGTGGACAGGCCGAGAGACGCGCGAAATTGGCCGCAGAACGCAGAACTTCGCAGATGAGAACACGCGTCGGGAAACAATGGGAATTCCCACCAAGTTCCTGAGCGGGAAGACCCTTTCCTCGAGGACCACGCGGGTTTCTGCCTCCGTCGGCGCTTGCCCTGAGGTCCGCAACCCAGCGTCTGAGGTCCGCACCCACGCCTCGCCCGCGGCCAAGGACAATCTGACTGCCGACTCTTCAGCCACACCGCATTCCCAGAGCAAAGCAAAATATTATACACTCATAGAATACAGGTGTCATCATGATCAACCAGCGAAGTCCAAATAGTCCCTGTTCGCCCCGCCCCACGATGTCGCTGGGCCCGACCCGTACGGGTCGTCCAGGACGCTCGTGACGCCGCCAGTCGGTCCCTCCGCCTGCTTGTACGAGAACTGCGTCTCGAACTTGGCTTTGAGGACACTGATGACGGCGAGCAGTTGCGTGCAAGCTTGCTCGAGGGCGATCTCGGGCGTGATTGTGCCGTCAGTCTGGATGCGGAGGAGGAAGTAGGGCTCGAGGGGGTGGGGAACCTTGTAGCCGGCGAAGAGGACTTGGGGGTTGTTGAGGAGTTGGCTGCAAGATTGTTGTCAATTAGGGCCGACGTTCAGCAGTACCAGGGAAGGACGTACGAGCGGAGCATATTGGCGAGGGTGTGGTCTTGCTTGACTATCTTGACGGTAACGGCGTTGGGAACCTTAGTGTCCTCGTTGACCGTGAGGCTGAGGAAAGTGAGGACGATGAAGACAAGAAGAACAAGAATGACATACAACTTCTCGTCGTCCTCAAGGACATATAACTCGTAACGATTAGGCTGATTCATGATAACTGAGGAAACGATGAGCACACGAAGATGATTATCGGGCAAGGCGACGGATCATTGGGTTGAAGATATGATATAATCCGCATTGTACGTTGTACTCGGTGGATTGACAGATTATGTGTTTTAATCATGTGGAGAGAGGGCAAGAACTGAACGGCGAGGCTCACCTTAGCGAGGATCGGAGACGAGGGGTATGCTGGTGATCGTGAGGAAGACGGAGACGGCCTCAGGCGGGTCGTGAAGATCAGACGGAGTTCAAAGTGGGCACCCTCAGGTCACTCTCTGACACGCGCACAAACTCTGAAGGGTGAAGTTAGCATAGATTTCAGGATTGGACGATGAAGGAGGGTCATAAAGCCATGCATGTTTGTCGCGGTCATCGATGCACTTCCGCAGACGAGGGGTATGTTGTAATCCTGCAGAGGGGAAGGAAGAGGTACTCACATATTGTTCTCGGATACTAACACTGCACGCAACCTAGACAAGACGCGTCAGCGAGAGCTTTGAAGCGAATTGGAGGGGGATCAGCCATGAAGGTTGATATCATGAACACGTTCATCGACAATAAATATGGCTCGAAAGCCCATCCTGCAAACGCCAACGAGAACTTGCACATACCTGCAGTGGTGGCCTTGTGCAAGGCGCGTCGACCGCGAAAAATTGCCGCTTGGACGCCCGTCACGGGCGTGACATTCTGTGACTGCGTCACCCAGTCCTCATCGGACGTCCCGATTGCAGGCCAAGTCAAGCACCCGCCCACCACTTCTCAAGGTACGCCGAATTGCTGCTCCCTTGCCCCTCCGCATCGCGCTCGACGCTCCCCACGCTGTCGTTTGTCGCTCGAACAGAGAGAAACGAGCGAGATCTGCGCTGGATCGGCGTCCTGCGCCTCGGATACACCTCATACACGAAAAGTTGGACTCTTGCTTATTCGCGCCCCCCAGATGCCGACGCGGTTCTCCAACACAAGAAAGCACCGCGGCCACGTCTCCGCCGGTCACGGTCGCGTTGGCAAGCACCGCAAGCACCCGGGCGGTCGCGGTCTCGCTGGTGGTCAGCACCACCACCGGTGCGTTTGCCCCCTCCCTCCCCTTCGATCCCCCTTAGCTGATTAACGGCGATCTACAGCACGAACTTCGACAAGTACCATCCTGGTTACTTCGGAAAGGTCGGTATGCGCTACTTCCACCTCACGCGCAACCAGTACTGGAAGCCTACGATCAACGTCGACAAGCTCTGGACGCTTGTGCCCGCGGCGGAGAAGGAGGGCTTGACGGAGAGCTCGGATGTTGTGCCGGTCATCGACACGCTCCACCACGGCTACGGCAAGGTGCTCGGCAATGGCCAGCTACCAAAATTGCCTTGCATCGTCAAGGCCCGCTTCGTCTCCGCGAAGGCCGAGTACGTGCTTTCTTCTCTCAGGCGAGTATGGGGTACTGACTATGTTTGCAGGAAGAAGATCAAGGAGGCTGGTGGTGTTGTTACGCTTATTGCATGAGCGTTGTTGTATCCTGCATCTTATCTTCCACCTCTATGTGTATGCGCCCCCACATGAATCGATTATGCACGCATGCTTCAGCACCAGCATTGTACAAAACCTCCGCGCGCCTTGGATCCATCGTGATCATTGTGCAAACTTCGCCAGTCCAAAAGGCAAGTCCTTCGTCAAGTTGGAATTTATCAGTACACCCGTCTTTTTGTAAACAAACTCCAGGTAGGTGCGTATAGATAGTCGTAACAAAGCATTCTGACAGGCGGTATACGGTATACGGTACAGTACAATGTTCATCAGTATATCATTCACTTCGAATCCAGCACGTCGAGCACCGACTCGCTCACGACCTTTGGCGGCAAAAGCAACCGCTGCTCGATCGTCCCATTGTCCGATCCAGTTCCATCCCTTCGCGTCGTGCACTTCAGCCCAAGCTCCGTTGTCGCGAGCACATGTCCTCGCGAGACGCTGACATCCCCGAACACGTCCGCCATGATGCGCCCGTTGAAGACATCGCCGTAGCCGACAGAGACGATGTCGAAGTTCGTGGACATGATCTCCTCGCGCATAACGTGCTCGAGGCGCGAGACGCATCGCGCGATTCTGCGGATGTGGTCGCCGAAGCGGGATCGGAGACCCTCGCGGGATGATACGTGCGGGTCGGAAGTACCAGCGACGGTGAGGATATCGCACGTCCAGCGGATGATGGTCTCGGTCATCTCGTTCACCGAGTACTCAGTAAGGGTGGGGTATAGGGAGTGGATGTGGCGATGGGCATATGAGCGCCACCGGCTACTTGTCGGCTGAGGCTCTAGGGAGAAGTCAGCTAGGCAGTTGCAAGGGAATGGCTTGACGCACCAGCTACGTATATGTGCGAGTACAACTGCGACAGTATCGTGTCTCCCTTTTGGGGGAAGCCAATACAAAAGGACGAGAGCGCGCGGATGATGCAGGTGACGACGCAGGCTTGTACCGCCAATTGTACGAGTAGGGGATCTTGCGAGTGATCCTTTGTGGCCAAAATTCGTGCCATGTTGGAACCAAGGCGAGCAGTGGTGTCCTGCAACGCCGCAGCCGAGCTCTTCGTGAGCGATGTGATACCGATAGACTTGCCAAACGGACACAGCTCCGCCGCGCTAGCAGCGAATTGCAGTATCTCCGAGTTCAAGTCCTGCACAGACTGCAGAATCTGCGCGCCGGACCAAGAATCCGTCCGAGTCATGTAAATCTCCATGCTGCGATGTCGCGCATCGAGCTCTGCGTCGTCCACGTCGTCCTTATCCGCCGCGCCGCGGTTCTTGAGGTGTGCATGGTGTGTAGAAGACGTGGCAGTGCGCATGGACGACGCCGAGCCGCGCTTACTGCGCGAGAGGGCGCGTCCGCGCTCGCGCTTGAGCGCCTCGATCTCCATGTCGCGCGAGCGTAGCGCCTCCCGGGTGTCGCGCAGGCTCTTCTCGAGGGCCTTGCAGCGCTCCTGGAGGCGGTCGACCTCCGTCTGCGAGCGCACCAGGTCGGAGCGGGTCACATCGTTATCTGGCCGCCGCATCGAGTGACTCGGGACTGTCTTGCGCGCCACGATGGCTGTCGGCGGGGGCGAGGAAGTAGGGGGACGTGGTGGGGGCGAGGGAGATCGAGGTCCGGACGACTCGCAAGCTTGTTCACGTAACGGGGGTGGCGAGGGAGTACGGGCGCGGCTCAGGGTCCTGTGCGCCTCTACAGTATCGCTATCGGAGACTGTATCGGAGAGGTTCTCGCTTGCACCCGCGCTTGTAGTGTTTGGCAGGCCAAAGTCCGAATCAGGGGTGCGAAGCGCGAAGAACTCAACGGTCGACTGGACGATTTCCTTCATGTTGAAGAGGTTAGCGAGCGAGAACATGCGCGGGGGAATAGAGCGACGGGTAAAGCTGTGGAAGAAACGCACGATTCCTGTGGACCAGCGCCAATGAGCCGAACTTGGGCCCTACTGCCGTTTGTGCGGTGCTAGTGTTGGCCTGCGAAGGTTTGGCGCAAAAGGGAAGACCACGCTGCGGCCTCGTTGCCGGCCTGCATGCGCATCAACTTCAAGATCAGCTGTAGCAACCACGCGGGACGTACTTCGTACCCACGGCTTGTGTCCGCAAGAGGATGAAGGGTCGATGGAAAGGTGCTCCGCGCCCTTTGTCGTCACCTGCAGCCGCTCAAGTTCGTAATCAAGGTGACGGTTTGGGACAAGGAGGAAAGGTGGCGACGCGGTCACCTGTCCACACTTGCGACCTAGAGTTCGATCTCGGGTCTCCTTCTTCGTTCATCTTCGTTGAGACGCAGATTGTAAGACCGTCAGCCCGGTGTGTGAAGCATTTGCAAGATGAAGGAATGCAGGAGGCTGCCCAATGAATGAGTGACCTGAGCGAAGAACGGCATGCCGGACGATCCGGACCGGTCCTGGCACTTGTCCTGCACGACCACTGCAGTCCGTGTTCGGTGCATTCATCCTCGTAAGGATGTCCGGCGCAATCACCTTCAGTGTCAGTACATTAGCAATCGTACATCGATAACAGTCTTCTGAGCCCATCGACAGACCTTACCGGGCTTCTTCGCTCACGAGGACATTGGCGCCGACTCCGCTGTGATAGGCGCGGTGCATGGCGTCTATCCACACGTACCTACTCTATCTGATTCCTCACTAGGTCCCCCCACGATTCGGGCTCAAAGATGACTCGAGCGATCGCTGGCGAAAGCTCCTCTCGCACATCCGTCATCTGAACGCCACCGCCGAGAACGGCGCTCTTTACAAGCTCTTCATCCTCGGGAGGCACGGGCAAGGCTATCGTACGTGAATCCCGTTACCCACACGTCTGTAAAATCCTAATTTCTGAGCTATCACAAAGACAACCTAGCTGAATCGAAGTACGGCACGAAGGCCTGGGACGAGTAAGCTGCCGCCACCCGCGTCTCTCGAAATCCTGAAGCGAATGCCGTTCGCACGGCAGTTACTGGGCGAAGCTTAACGGCGACGATGAGATTACATGGGGTCGTGAGTACAGCCGGCTCACCTTTCGATTTCCATCTTCCCTTCATCCCCTCCTTATTCGTGCTTATACTAAGATATCACTACAGCTGACCCAGAACTCACACCACTGGGCAAGGATCAGGCGCGCGATGTCAGCGCGATGTGGAAACAGGAAACTCAAGGGGGCATGCCGCTTCCTGACTTCCTCTACAGCAGCCCCTTCACCCGTGCTCTGGACACGCTGCGCATAACATTTGGCGACTTCCTGGGTCTGACGCCGAGGCCGTTGGTTCTGGAGGTACGATGGTTGTGCCGGCCTCGCGCTTCCTCTTGAGTTCATTCTGATCACATTCTAATAGAACTGCCGCGAAGTCTCTGGCGTCCACACCTGCGACAAACGGCGTACACGGTCGTATATCGCGGCCGCTTTTCCCGAGGTCGACATCGAGGAGGGCCTGACTGAGGAGGATGAGTACTACGACGACGATGTCCGTGAGCCTCCCGAGAGCGTCGTTGCGCGGGCACGAGCCGTGCTTGTGAGGATATTTGAGGACCGCGAACGTGAATGTAAGGATTCCATGCATTTCATGCGCAGGGACCCTTCGCTCGGTCTGACCTATGCGCTCGACTTTGGCTCCATCCGCTTCGGACGCTCACAAAATCCCAGTCATCTCCATCACAGCTCATGGAGGCTGGATCAACGCCTTCCTGACCGAAGTTGGGAGGGAACGCTTTGCGCTCCCGACGGGTGGTGTGTGGGCCGCTTGCATCCTCTCTCATGCCAAAACTTAAGTGATCATTCCTAGGTGTCCTCCCTCTGATCGTCAAGTGTGCGCGTATGTAGATCGTGCGAATACAACGGCAGAGGGCGATGGCGTTGATCAACTCCTGTTAAACAGCTTTTGTTGGTACATTGGTAACCAGATAGCAAGGACACAGCGACGAGTAAGTATGGCGGGGAGTTCAGTCACAATCCCTCTTAGCTCAGTGGTAGAGCGCTTCACTAGTATGTCCCTTTCAGGATTGCAAATGAAGAGGTCAGTCGTTCAAGTCGGCTAGAGGGAATTTCATAGCGAATACGCGGTGTCTTTTTGCGTCTTGCAGATTTTGGTTCACTGCTTGTTTTCCCTCAGTCGACAAGCTCATCCCACACATCGGTCACTACAGTAGAAACCCCGTGTTAGTAATTATCCCAACGGACAACGGACGACCACTATGAATGCTGCAGTGACCACGCACGTGCGTCGCGGCCCTTGCCACTTGCCGCCACTGTGCCCGCTAACGCTCCGATGGTGATTACCCCTTGCCAAATCCAGCCCCTGGTCATCCCTGCGCGTGCTCAAGTGGTCGGTACGAACGCGTCTCCGTCAAATCCGGCTCTATGACCCACGCGAGGTCTCCGCTATGCGCTACATGCGAACTGTCTGGCCGTCTGCACCTTCGCTGTGGAAAGCTCTGGCCCAAAGCACTCCAAACTAGGCCTGCGCCTTCTGATCAGCCCCGTTGCCGGAGACGCGTGCTCGCTGCGTCCGACGCGCCGTATTTACGCACGCATTGCGTGCGCAAGAAGTATGCACGTTCCTTCTTGACGACCGCGGGTATAAAGGTCGCGCCTCGATGATGGGGTGGGATCTTCCTCTCCGGCTTGCCGCTCGCGCACTCTGCAACTCTTGTGCTTGTATATAGCATCTGGATGAAGATGTTCCTCCGCTCTGGTCTCGTTGCGCTAGCACTCGCGTGCGTCGTCAATGCGGGGCCTCACGCTCGAAAGGCCAGCAAGGACGTCGAGGTCAATGGGGTCAAGTATACGAGCAAGGTGAGTACCATAGTCTCTTGTCCGCACTACAAGAATACCACCAGTCAATGGCAGTTGTCTACTTTTAAGATAGACCGCACTGACACGATCTCTATAGGGTCTCGTGGGCTTTGGACAGCTGCCTGCGAACGCGAAGGAGGTCACGGGTGATACCCTAGGCGGCTTGGGTAGCGCCATCGCCCTGAAGCCCGGCAGCTGGCAGAAGCTCGACAATGGTTCCTATACTGGGACGCTATACGTGCATCCGGACCGGGGTTATAATGTGTGCGTGCCTTCAATGCATCTTGTTTAGATCATGTCACTAATCTCTTCATCCATACAGCGAGAAGACAGTCGACTACCAAGCGCGCCATCACGCGCTCGACTTCGTGCTCACACCGTACACGAAGTCGAAGAAGCTATCTTTCGAGGACGCGCAGAAGACATTCCAGGTCACCTACACCGGAAGCGTGCTCAAGACCGAGCGCGACGGGAAGAAGACGACGGGCCTTGACGCGGCCGCGATCCGCGACGCGTCGGGGATCGACCCGCAGCTGCCCATCCCGAGCACAAGCATCGATCGTCTGAGCCTGGATGTCGAAGGCATGGTGGCTAACGCAGATGGCTCGTATGTCCCCTTCACCATCACCGCAATGATCACCAGCATGACTCCTCTTATAGAATTTGGGTCAGCGACGAGTACGGCCCGTACATCTACCTCTTCTCGGCAGATGGCGCACTGTTGCATGCGATCGCACCGCCCGCGGCCGTGCTCCCCACGAGGAACGGATCCGTCAACTTCACGTCCGTCGAAGATCCCGACGCCGGGCGCGCGGCGAACCAGGGTATGTGTTCTTCGTCCGGAACACTGGCTGTAAGATTGATTGATCTACTTGCTCACTTGTTGATCTGTTGTTGACAGGCCTCGAGAACCTGACCCTGGACCCCGCGACGCAGACGCTTTACGCGATGCTGCAGTCGGCGACCGTGCAAGACGGCGGGGACGATGATGAGACGTCACGGCACACGCGGCTCCTCGCGTACGACGTGTCGGGCGTGTCGACGGCAGACGGCACGGGAAATGCGTCCTACGTCGGCGAGTGGGTCGTCCAGCTGCCCGTCAGCGGGAACAAGGGCAAGACGCGCAAGGCTAGCGAGATACACTTCGTCAGCAACGGCACCTTCCTCGTGCTATGCCGCGACGGGAAAGGCGCGGGCGACGATGACTCGAAGGCGAAGTACAAGTACGTATCGAGCCTATTGGACCCCCTCGTGCTGCCCTTGATTAGCTGCGTGGCACTGCGGAGGCTAACACTGCTTGTTATGTCAGGAATCTTGGACTGTTCTCACTCTCGGGTGCGACAGATATTAGCAACTCGGCGTTTGATGATCCTGCGAATGCGCTAGCGAAGGGCGGCGAGCTGGTCGACGGCGTCTCCGCTGCCGAAGTGATCGACTTTATTGACTTGATTGATGACGACGAGCTCGAGCGCTTTGGGCTGCATAACGGTACGTAGCGCTTCATTGCATGGTACTAGACTAGCGTAGCTGACTGAGGAGCTACTAGGGGGTGACGCTGACGATACATTGATTGCCTCAAAATGGGAAAGCCTAGCGGTCGCTTCAGTGCAAGACCATCAATACCCGGATGACTACTTTGTATTCACTGCCGTACGTCTTGCGGGTGGAGCAACTCGAGGCTATACTGATGGTTTGCAGGCCGACAACGACTTTATCACGACAGACGGTGTTTCTGTCGGTGAGCCGTACGACGCAGGAGCCGACGTCGCGAACCAATTCTTGGTTTTCCGCGCGACTTTGCCAGGGTATTCCGCGTAGATGCGCGCCACAGCGCCACAGCCGTGTATTCTCGACGTCCACTCCAACATCCTTACCATCGCACGCACTAGAGACGATACTTCTTGACACTGGCGCGAGTCGCAGATTGAGGCACCCTGCCCCCGGCCAAGTCGGGGCCTCGGCGACCTTGGGACTGCCATATCGGGCAAATCCTTTGTGCTCGATTTGCGCGGACCGGGAGAATGTGATTCCCATGGATGGGAACAATCACCGTGCCTCCTTCCATGACGCCCTTCGCGACGCCGCCGCGTGGTCAGGTCCGCAGCCCCGAGCGCCTTTTGTGGCATGTTCTCGCCGGGGGGCGTCATATGGTCCCTTTATAAACGCTGAATGGGCGGTGATGGACGCATCTTCCCGACAGCTTCGAATTGGCGATGATTAGCCTTGTGCCTCCGATGGTCTGCGGCGGGCGCAGCCAATGGGCGCTCGGAATGCGCTGACGAGGACGGATTGTCTGCAGCGGTGATCATGGATCAATGGATGAACAGCGTTGCCCGTGCGAGGTCGCGCTTCGCGGGGAGACGTTGCCGTTTACGACACAGGTCTGGGCCGTACCGACGGGGTTACGCTCGGCAAAAACGACAACATCAGCACAGGAGGACAAGAGACAAGGTTGCGTCTCACGGCGCACGCGTGGGCTCGAAAGATCGATGCCGTTGACGAACAGGAGGAGGTCGCGCGACAAAGAATCTTCTGCAAGAGGGAACTTCTTTGCGGACTCGGGTGTACACGTACGTTGCCTGGGCGCCTTGAGGCTCGCTTCAAGGGTGCGGAGAGGCGCGGCTGGGGATGTGAATCCGTTATGACTTCAGACACACTTCCGCCTGACTGTATTGACCCCGTACCGCGTGCTCGGACCCTGCATCTTAGCGCTCGGCGGCCGCCTTCTAAATAGGCGTGCCCCGCCCTAATGGAATCTGATGCATGCGCTTCCGCTCCATTCCTTCTCAACAATCAGTCCGTTGACCCTGTGCCGCCCCGTGCCGCCCGTCATATAAATACAGATCGGCCTTTCTCCCCTACCGCCCCTTTCGCGTACCTCGCTTCATATATCACCTTCGCCGAAGCCGTACTTCCCCCTTCGCCCCCACACCTGCTCCCCACCCAATGGACCTCGACCTCGCACCCATCCACAGCTTCGAGGAGTACTGCTCCCAGACGCGCGCCGCCCGTCGAGAGGGCTCATCACATACGCATGGCAACCGCTCGCCACAAGCATGCCCACTACCGTCTTTTGGTATGTTTTATGGCCACCGTACTTCCTCCCCTTTGCTGACAGAAAATGCAGACGACCTGGGCCTCCACCGCTGGACCGGGACTATACTCCCGTCTCACCTTTACCTTCCGTCGTCCTCAAAGTCTCGGCGCGGGGTCACCCCAACGCTCCCGAGACCATCCCGCGCGCGGCGAGAGGGCAGCCCCTTTCGCCGTGCCACACAACGTTATACCGGCGGCGCATCAGCACGACGCGAGAGCTCGCTCAAACAGCAACTGCTTGTCACACGCGCCTACCGGTGCGAGGACAGCGACAGGGCGAGCCGCATACTGCCATCGATCGAAGAATACGCCGACGTCAGCGGCCACGATCCGCACGGAGAGGGGCGCAGCTCTTCCTCCGCGGACCCGTTATGTGGCTGCGCAGGGGACGCGGACGAAACGCCAACGCCACTCCGCGCTGCGTATCGCGCCGGGGCGGCCGAGGGCGGCGCCACGCCCCTCCCCCGGCTACGCGAGCTCGCGGCGCACACGCCTGCGTCGAGCAAGCGGAAATCTGCTGCCTCTGACGCAGCAGACGGCGGCGTCCGGAAGCGGTCGAGGATCGCTATCACGGACCTGATCCACTAGCGCTTCCTCCCCTCTGGCTACATCTGTCTCGCGCCCGCCTCCCCCGCGGTTCCCGCGTCCGCTTCCCCGCAGCCTCCCTTTGACCGATGGACCATCTTATCTACTGACTAGTATGCTCTCACATGCATTGCTTATGCACGTCTCGTGCCCACGAACCCGTCATGAACTATATCCTGTTATGCAATTGCTCTGCCACACTGTATCCATAGCTGTTCATAGACACCCTGCATTCAAACATCTCGATAGGTAGAAGTCAAATGAAGAACATTGAAGAAGCACGTACAACGCCTCGAGCCTTCCTTTGAGCCCACTTCGAAGCGAAACGCAGGGGTAAGAAGCCCTTCGGCGGACTCGAGGGGCGTCATCGATCCGTGTTGAAGTCCGCGAAATTCAACTTGGGGCACGTGACATCGGCGATAAATCCCGTGATCAACCGTGAACAGTGTTCAAACATCAACATGAGGCTTGATTGCAGATTCCCGGATCTGACGCTCGAATCTGGGGTTTCATTTCCAAGAACACAGCAGCAGCCATTCAGTTACTCGGTTATCATCACCCCGCGCGCGATGAAGCAGTCAATGGTCATCAAAGGCAACTCTATCAGCGTTGCCTGCACAATTCTATCAGCGTTGCCTGCACGGTTCTATCAGCGTTGCGTGCTCAGTTAAACCGTGGCTCAGTGCAGCCTATGGCGGTGCCATACACATAGATTCGATCCGATTAAATACAGTAAACGTACAGGAAGGACGTCGGGCTACAGTAATACAAGTACATGGTAGAGCCAGGAGGACATCTATCAACCGCAGAATAGTTCGTGTCGAGCGTATAGGATGGCGCGACGCCGCCTATCAGCCCATGTCCGCCTCCTTCGTAACATCATTACTCGCCTCCTCTGGCATCAGTCTCCACTGATAACTCGGCGACTCAACGGGCTCTTACGCCTGTCATCCCCTCACACCACCCTCGCGAGTTCCACATCCGTCGCAGGCGCGCTCGCCGCACCGGTTGCATTTCCGGTGTTACCAGCGCCATTCGCGCTCGTGATAGGCGCGCTTGCTGCATTCGCCCCATTAACGTTGCCGCCTGGCCTCGAGAATGCGCGCAGGAACTGGGGGCGCAACAAATTCCTCATCGCGTTGCCCGAGCCGGCGTGCGCGGCGGAGTCGTCCTCTTGAGTAGGCGAGGCCGGCGCGGCGTCACCCTCCGAGGCGGGCGGCGGCGGCGCGGAGGTGCTGATACGGAGAAGGCTGGTATAGGCTGCGATGGCGTGTCAGTAAAATCCAATATTTGTGGGATGAAAAAGGGGCAACTGGTAAAAAGGAGGGGTACTTGAACGGGATACAGGAGGGATAAGGAATTGAAAGAAGCGAAGGGAGATACTCACGTTGCCGACAAACAGGGCAGAACCAGCCCTTCGCGCGCCTCTTGCGCCTCCGCTGCTCCGTCACATTGGCCAAAGGCGGTGGCGCAGGTACGACGGTATCCGCCGCACTCCCACCTTCCTGCCCACCCTCCCCGTTCCCATTCTCCCCCTCCGCGCCACCACCCGCGCCCACGCCCGCAACGCCCGCCGCCGGCTCCGACGACGAGACATTGAGCGCGCCGCCCGCGCCGTACTCGACCATGTTGATCGCGCACTCCTTGCACGCGACGAGGTGGCGGCAGGGCAGGAGGACAACCTCGCGCGGGGAAGAAAGGCACAGCAGACAGTCCTCGCTCTCGTCGTCAGCGAGGCCGGCGGTGGTCGCTGCGGGCGGGTAGGTGTGGGAGGTGGGAGAAGAGGGAGCGGCGGCAGTGGGCACAGGGGGGGCGGCGGGCTTGACGGAATGCGAAGCGAGGCCGTAAATCTCGTGCAGCTGGAAGGTGTGCGGGCCGATGGTGGCCTCCCGCTTGACGACGCGGACGACCCAGGGGCGCGTGTCCTCCTCTTCATCGTCGGACTTGAGAGCGGTGGCGGTGTTGTCGCCGGTAGCCTCGTCTGCGTTGGCGTTCGAGGCCTCACCAGCTGGCTCTGCATTGGCAGCGGAGTCTTCGGTGGCCTTCCTGGATACCTTCGGCCCGTGGCGAGCCACGCTGAGGAATGTCACTTGCTCGTTCGGCAGTGACAACTCCGTGCCCTGGTCATCGAGTGCCGCGAGGCGGATCATAAGCTTGACCTCCGAGCCCTCATCCTCGGCGTGAGGGGCCTGGTTCGAAGGGTCGAGGGTATCCACCACAGCGAGCGCGGGCCCTGAAGCGGCACGATTGCGCTGCCTGTCCGCATCGGAACTCGAGTGAAAGATTGAACGACGGAGATGGAAGTGGGTGAAGCGCCGCGCACGATTGCCGGCCGAGCTATCCTCGTTCGCAGGCGTACTCGAATCCGAGGGCGGCTCAAGAGAGGTGGACGAGTCGACAGCGTCGGCGTTGTGAGGCTTCAATTGCTTGTGCGAGGGCAGAAACCGCGAGAGCTCGATCGCAGCGCCGTCTTCGACGTCGAGGACCTTGCCAAATCCACCGTCGGTCACCTGTTCGTACAGCAGCACCTTCGTAAGTGGCGCATTCGCATCCGCCTCGAACGAATTCTCGCCCTTGTACAGCGGCGAGTCCGGATGCGTGGCGGGAATCATGGCGTAGATGTAGATCCCGCATTGTGGGGAATCGCAATCGAACGAGAACGAGATGCCGTGCTGTAGGGCGTGGTGGGAGCTATCGGCGGAGTCGAGCGGGGCGAGGGGAGATAGCCGCAGCGTTGGGCGCTTGAGGTTGACGAGTGCCTGCAGGGTCGTCGTGGGCTGGGTTCCCTGAAGCAATGTGTGAGATTACGCTGGCGTCAGACGCGCGGGGATTCTCGTGCGATGCCAGCTGAACGCGACCAAGCCCTGCAAGGGCCACACCACAGTAAAATACGTTCGACGGAGCACGTAAGGCGCAACGCCCAGGTGGGAAAGCACGCAGAAGATAGCAAAGGAAGAGGTGACGATGCTAGGACGTGCGAGTTACTCCATACGCGGACCACCTGTGCGCCAGGGCAATGGGAAGGATACGAGGATGTGTGAAAGGGGGGACTACCATAGGCAGTCCCTTAGGTCCAAGAAATGATCTCAAACCGAAGACATCGCGACATACTCACCGACTGGCTCTTCTCGACCCATCCCTTGACTACGTCCTGCGTCAGCTCATCCTCCACCAATCGCTTCTCATTGAGTGCCGTCCACTCCGGGCCCGTGTTGACGATCCCGATGCTGGGTCCGAACAGGGACTCCTCCTTCCCCTTGCTCTCCTCCTCCATGTCGATCACAATGGCCCCGCCAATCGGTGCTGCCGCCATCGGTGCAGGCGTGTTGTTGTTCGCCGTCTCGCGCGCGAGATACGCCGGCGTCCTCAGAGGCCCCCGTGAGCGCGAGAAGGAAGCGTTGTCTGATGAGGGATAACATAAGTAAGAAGGTGTACGGGGCGTGGGGCTAGTCGAGGGTGATGATGCGCACACCAGGTGGACCACAGGCTTGCGCCGCTCATTTGGGAGAACAGCGTGGGGGTCGCTAGGTATGCAGGTTTACTGGGATAAGGTATGCGTATTCTCCCCTATGTGCTGGCAAAGGGGGAGTCGGGCGGGACTGAGGTGGTGGGAGATGACAGCAGTTCCCCGGGATTCGGCATCATCTGAATCGCTCGCACGTGGATTTGGGGAACTCTCCATTCCGGACCGCCGTTCCGGAACCGCCCTTCGTCTCCTGATCCCTCCTCTCATGTCTATACAAGAATTTGTGCTCACAGTCCCCTTTGACTGGAATGCGAATGCTGCAAGGAGCTTAACAACGACAGTCAAGTCAAGGAGTGCAAATGGTCACACCCGAGCGTATGCTGCCCCAGTCCCCGTCAGCGCGGTTCCTCCACCTCACGTATACCCCAACCGCATAGATTGAGCAGACATGGGGACGCCCAGGATGCGCCCAGGACTGCCTCAGGATTCTGCATATCCCAATTCGCTGGAGTTCCTTGTATAACCTGGGAATCCCAGCCTCCAATCACTTTTCCCGATTGAGGACGATTGCCACGGAACTCAATCGACACGGAAGCAAATACGAAGTCCAGTACAAATCACATTACTTGCCCTCTATAGACCTGCGTGTCGTGCGCACCATTGGGAGCTTCCTTTCTTGACGGACATCCCCTGGCCTCGAAGAATAGTCCTTCAGACTACATCCGAAGAAAACGTGGGTGCCTGCCATAAGACTCGTCGGATATTCGTAGGACGAATGGCTGCGCATACGGTCTATGACTATGGCCGAAACTTCCCAAGGCCGAGAGAATGTACTTGGAAGGCTCAGCGACACGCCGCCGCTCATGGTACGTTGCACGTACAGCTTACCTCCAGAAAGTTTACATCGACTGTTCACAGTACTTTCTACGCTATCAAGTTAAACAACAGTGCAGCAAACCTCACTTGGGAGCTGGAAAACACAGGGTCCGACGAAATCAACTGCCTCTTGAAGTCGAACCGTGGGAAATCTATATTGCCAGCTATCGGTCGGGCCGCCGCATGTTCGACTTCCTCCCTTGCTCCGATTCGCAATCGCCTCTTCGCACTCTCCTAATCCTTCTGACTCTGAATTCTGCCGAGGTACAACCTAATCACACCTTGTGTCGACGGTAGACACCCGCAGTCGGCCCGTACAGGTCACCCAGTGCCCTCTCCGCGTACATAACCCGCAAAAGTCTCTCGTCCCCGGAATGCGTCCTATGATGTCTTCACATTCTAGGGACCCGCGATGGAGCGGCTCGGCAGGCTCTTTATGATGTAAAGATCACCACAAGCAGGCGCGCGAGCCCTGTACCAGAACACACGCGATGATGCGGCTTGAAAAATTGCCCGAGATGGGGGGCGCACGGGCGCTTATAATCCCCTATCGCCTCCAGCTCGGTCCCGCGATCCCCCCAGTCCTTCCCCGCATAAAAGATTCGATCCCCCGCACTGTACGACTATCTGTAAATCTTACGCTCCACGACTTGACTTTGTACGACCACCACGACTACGATGGCCTCCCTGGCAAGCCACGCACTGGACGCCGCGGCGCTGCAGCCGCCCCCGCAAGCGCGCACGTCGGACAGGGGCAAGAGCACGGACGTGACGATCGAGGTCGACGATTCCGCGATCGACGATCACGACTCGGCCGAGCTCGACTCGATCACGGACTCGTTGCGCCACCGCCGCGCGAGCGACATCGAGGTGCACACGCACACCACGGGGCGCCGTGCATCGGCCCTGCGCGACGACCACCACGACGGGCTCGCGCGCGTGCGGCGCCCGAGCGTGGTGCCCGAGGACAAGCCCTCGAGCGCGGATGTGCACACGGGGTTTGAGAAGGCGCCCGCGGTGGTGGTGGAGGAGCATGTCCTGACGTCGGATAGGACGCGGAGGCCGTCCGCGCTGAGGCAGGATACGTTCGAGACGCTGGATACGAAGGTGCGTGGGTTACGATTGACTGAGAGGGTGCTTACTGACTATCGATCAGAACTTCGAGCCAGACACCCAGCCTCCCAGTCGCACCTCTACCCTCGCCCCCGTCCTTCCCCGTCTCGAGTTCGAGGATGCCCCGCAAGGGAAGTCCAAGTGGCGCAACAAGAAGTGGCGCACTGCCCAGTCGCACGTCGCGTCTCTCTGGTTCGCCATGTTTGTCGAAGGTGCGATCAGTGTTCCCCGCCCCCTTTCATACACTGACCCACTCCTTCAGGCTGGAACGACGGTACCACTGGCCCCCTTCTTCCTGTCATCCAGGAGACGTACGGGGTAAGCTTGCATCCTAGCCCCTATCACGGAGCAATACTTACCTCTTCCTCTTTACAGATCAGCTTCTTCATCGTCTCCCTGCTCTTCGTAGCGAACTGCATCGTAAGCGCGATGACGTCGAGCAGAGGCTCGCCGCAACCCGAAACTAGTGCTTAACACGCAACTTCATCAGGGTTTTTTGTCCGGGACATTCCTGAATGTGTGGCTGGATGTGAAGATTGGGTTGGGCAAGGTGAGTGGTCAAAGTGCATCTCAAATATTCCGTACTCATCTGAGCTTGAAACTTCTTGTAGGCCATCCTCCTCGGCGCCCTCGTCCAGCTTGCCGCGTACGCGATGATCGCGCCGACGCCCCCGTTCCCGGTCATGGTCGTCGCGTACGGGATGGCCGGGTTTGGGATGTCGTTCCAGGTGAGTGAATATAAGTCATCCAAACGAGGTTAGGCCCCTAAGTGCGGCATAGAATGCCCATTGCAACGGCTTCATCGGCAGCCTGAAGAACCCGTTCTCGAAGCTGGGCGTGCTGCATGCGACATACGGTGCGTATCATCCCACCCCTTTCCCCTAAACCAACCTCGATACACCTGCTCACCCTCCTCGCAAACTTACTTTTATCCCTCTACACGCATACCGACTCCCGACGTACGCCGACTAACATCCCCTCCAGGCCTCGGCGCCTTCTGCGCCCCGCTCGCCTCGACGTACTTCTCAACGCAAAAGCACTGGTCCTTCCACTTCCTCATCTCGACCGGGCTCGCGCTGCTCAACGTCTTCAGCCTGCTGTTCGTGCTGAGGGGGAAGAGGCAGGAAGGTGAGTATCTTGACAGTCAACGTTCCTTTGCAAACCACCTGCAAGCCTTCGCCATGTGGTGAATATGGATTGATGAGTCTCTTCTATAGTCCTCATGGCCGAAGGCGGCGTTGCGCAGCAGGAGCGCCAGTCGGGTGGCGGCAACCGGTACAAGGCGATCCTGAGCAACCGCTCGGTCAACTTGTTGGCTACGTTTGCTCTCATCTATACGGGGACGGAAGTTACGCTGGGAGGTGAGTGTCGTTTTCTTGCTCGGCATTCCAGGGTATGAGCTCCCCGAGTCTGGACACCTCTTGCTGACCACTACTCACTTTAGGCTGGATTGTCACCTTCATCATCAACAAGCGTGGCGGTGGGGAGAGTGCCGGTTACATCTCGTCTGGCTTCTTCGGCGGCTTGACTGTTGGCCGGTTGGCGCTGATCTGGGTGAATAAGAAGGTGCGTGTATTTCGCTTGTCTATGAGGGTTCTTCATTCAAGTGATACCTCAGGTCGGCGAATATCGCGCCCTCTTCATGTACCTCGTCATCTCCATCTGGTACGTGCTGTCTTCTACAACCCGGTGCTGTCGTCTAATTTAACACGATGCAGCCTCGAAATCACCATTTGGTTCGTCCCCTCCATTATCGAGAACGGTATTGCTGTATCCCTCGTCG
>JAMQCK010000296.1:0-30192 GCA_024196135.1 Pleurotus ostreatus/Saccharomyces cerevisiae fusant | reverse complement strand
CAGAGGCCGAGAGCGCCGGCAGCGAATGTGGGGTACTGTTCGATTTGTGGGAAAGCGAGGGGTGAACGTCAGCTACTGTTGAGTTATATAGATTCGGTGCAGCCCACGGACCTTCAGAGCAGACAGAGCGGTGCTGTACAACACAATGAGTTGACCGGTTCAGAGACTGGAGACTTTTCACTTACGCAGTGCAAATCAAGGGCATCTGCTCAAGGGTGTTCTGGTGCGCACGCTGAGTGCAGTTGAACTTCTTCGCGAGGAAGGAGGCTTCCTCCTCAGCCTTCTCGGCGTACACTGTCATCTGCGTGAGCTGGAGGCGCAGAGTGACTTTCCAAATTCAACTTACGACGAGGGTACTGGATGCCTACAGATAGATTAGAATGAGCGGGAAGATGGGGGATCTGCGTACGTACCAGCAGCTTTGCGGGCACGGCCAACCTGACGTGTGCGTTAGCATCCAGATAGATTGGAAGCGAGGGTCACAGTATATCGAGAGGGAAAAAGGGCGTTCGCGGGCACGAGATGAGGCTCAACTTACAAGAAGTGCCTGCCACACCTGAAGCCAGATCGTCGATGCGAATGCAGCGCCAAGGTACTGGAAGCTGTTGTGAAGTCCATCTATGTCAGGATGCGAGCAACAAGCTGAGTCTGCGCCCACGTACCCGTCAGGGAGGACAAGGGTGAAAGGCATCTTTGCTAGGGGTTATGTTGGTTGCTTGCAAGAGCGTTGGGTAGTCGTGTGCGCGCAGAAGGGAACAGAACTTGCAGAATCGAGCACGCTGTCGCGGCCCTATATAAGCCCCCGCAAATTGAACGGATATCCCCCCGCAGACGCACCGTACAGTCAGACGCTGGTCAGAACTCGCACGAGAGCGAATGCGCTGGAAGCCCTGAACGCGCGTGCATTCGGCGGCGCCCGGCTAGCGCTAACCGAGCGGACAGCTCGCTCGTTGGCGGCAGCGTCGCCCCCTGTCCCTCCGACGACTTTCAGCAACTTTGGGAGATCTCTGCATCGTCCTGGAGGGCGCGAACAAGGAGGAATAGACGCGGCGCGCGCTAAAGCGAGCTCGCAAGCGACGCGCTCGCTCGCGCCATCCGGGGTTTCGGGCCGGAGATCCTGATTGATCGGTAGCAAATTTGATGGCCATCGCAGAAAGTTGGACTTCGAGGCGTAAAGTGTGCATTGACGTTCCCCATCCCTAAAACTACAGGATGTCGAAGCGAACAGCAACAACAGAGACTCTCAGTGAGGGGCAGCCATACGCGAAGGCCTCGGGCAGCGGACCCAGGCGGTCGATGGGGACGACTGATGAGATGGGGGAGTTTGAGGATCAGTGGGAAGATGAGATCGAGAGCGACGAGGAGGTCCATGATGCGGGGGAGGACCAGGAGGATGGTGCGTAGCGAACTGTTTTGTCAATCCTACCCATCTCACGCTTTACTAGGCATGGATGTCGATGGCGCGGCTGAGGATGAGGAAGCACCAGCACCCGCGCGCACCGCGTACATCCCCGGATCGCACACACTTGGCGCGGACGAGATTCTCGAACCAGACGATTCTGTATACATCATGCGCCATACTATGCACGTCAAGTGGCCATGTCTGTCCTTCGACGTCCTGCGCGATAATCTGGGGGACGGACGCCAACGCTTCCCCGCCACCGCCTACATCGCTGCCGGTACGCAGGCCGATACTGCAAAGAACAATGAGCTGCTCGTCTACAAGATGTCATCACTACACAAGACGCAGCGCGATGCGGGTGAGTAGTCAGTTGCGTTAATTATGTTTCCGTATTGACTACCTTCCCCCAGACGACTCCGACAACGATGATGACGATGAGGACGACGAGTCCCTCGACGAAGACGCCGTCCTCGAATACCGCTCCATCCCCCACCTCGGCGGCATCAACCGCGTCCGCGCCCAACCCCTTCCCGCCGGCACTGGCCTCCCCCCACCCTCCTCCCCCTACTACACCGCAACCTGGTCCGAAACTGGCAAAGTCCACATCTGGGACGTCCGCCCCCTCATCGAATCCCTCGACGTGCCCGGGTACACCTACGACAAATCGCGCACCCACACCCCCGCCTTCACCCTCAACTCGCACGGCCGCGCGGAGGGCTTCGCGATGGACTGGGCCGCGTCGGGCCCGGGAGCGTTGCGGTTGCTGACGGGCGATGTGCATGCGAAGATCTATCTGACGACGACGTCGCAGGCGGGCTTTACGCCGTTGGGGCAGCCCTTCGCGTCACATACGTCAAGCGTGGAGGATCTGCAGTGGTCGCCGTCGGAGCCGACTGTGTTTGCGTCATGTTCTGCCGATGCGAGCATCCGCTTGTGGGATGTGCGCGCGAAGGGGCGTAAGAGCGTCGCGGCGTTGACGGATGCGCACGAGAGCGATGTGAACGTGATCAGCTGGAATAAGTCGTCGAGTTACCTCCTCGTCTCTGGTGGTGACGATGGCGCCCTCCGCGTTTGGGACTTGCGGAGCGTCAAGCAGACTGGGTACATCTACATTTCCTTCTTCACAACCACCATACTCACCTCACCTCCCTCCAGCCCCCAGCCCACCCCTGTCGCCGCCTTCAACTGGCACAAAGCCCCCGTCACCTCTGTCGAATGGCACCCAACCGAGGACTCCGTCTTCGCCGCCTCCGGCGCCGACGACCAAACCACCCTCTGGGACCTCGCCGTCGAGCAGGACGAGGAAGAGCTCGGCGGCGCGGACATGGCCGAGGGCGACGTGCCCCCGCAGCTCCTCTTCGTCCACCAGGGCCAGAAGGACGTGAAGGAGGTGCACTGGCACCCGCAGATTCCGGGCGCCGTCATCACCACCGCTTTCGACTCGTTCAACGTGTTCAAAACTATCTCTGTGTAGAGTGCTTGTATACCTGCCTGTTGTTGTGCTGTATCTACCATCTACAGATGTTGTTTGTGGCATGCGAATTTGTGGCACCAGCCCTTCTTGCCCGATTTTCAGGCAAATCTCTTCGCCCTCTGCATTCTACTGCCCTGAACATAATTGTGAGCACACGCAGTGCCTCTGCTTCAGCTCTGCCAAGCCCTGCCCTGACCTGCCTCGCAGCGGACGCTTTTATTTTCGAGGAAGGTAAAGCCGCGTGGTGGCCCTTGATCCGAATCTGGACAATTGTGGCCCATCAGATGGCTTGTTTGCTCGTGTGTGGTCGCCTTTTGGTTCTCATCACTTTGTTCAATGTGGCTCATGACATCGCCTTCTCCTCCTGCTCCTGAGGGGAATGCCTCAGTGACACACTGCATGGGCGGTCCAGAGTAACTCCAGGCTTTCTGTGGAGTCGGCGAGTGGCTATCCCGTCTCTCAATCGCAGAGGAAAGACTGAGACGGATGTCCCCTGGCCGGGGGCCGTGAATATCAGTTTCAAGTTTGCCAACGAAAGCGAGTATCCTCGACGGATATGTGCAGGTACGCAGGTGGAAGCAGGACACACATGTTATCGTCACTGATGTGTTCATTCGCAGCGAACTGTTCGATCTTTGCATTCGAAGCAGGTCAACGAGAGTTGCAGAGCGGAAAGCTACGCTGGCAGTGGCGCCGGAAACCGCCGACGTACGCCACCAGCACGCCCGCGCCAATCATCGTCGACGACCACACCGACCACCTCGCCGTCGAGCGCCGGGTGGGCCAGGTACGCCAGCGGTCGGGATCTAATCTCGGTATCTAATCACGCGCATTAATCTAATCAGATTTTGATAACCCGCAGCTTCGCCCCTGGGTGCGCGAGATCGCAACTCCCGCGATCGGGTCGTATAAAAGTCGTGCTGGGTGCGCCGGCGCTGAGAGGGACCCCATCCACCTCGCTCGCGCATTCATGAGGTCGAACTTGTTCTCGTTCGCCCGCAGGCCGCCGACCAGCACGGTCGAGGACCAGGTCGTTGCCGTGGACCCATCAGCGGACGATGTCAAGTCGGAAAAGGACCTCGAGTCGAGCAACGAGCCGGTTCACCCGTCGACTCTCCCCCACTCGGATGAGCCGCAGGCTCACGGCCTCGATGGGTTGACCGATGCGAATGCGCAACCTGGTGTAAAGCAGGCAGCGGCCATCACGCAGGTTTGGACGAAGACGTCCTTGGTCATCGCCTACATCTTGTGAGCCTTTCCCATCTCGCCTTCGACATACGACTGACTTGCCCTCGCAGTATGTTTGGCCTGTACATGGTCAACGCCTTCCAGTCGTCCATCACCTCCAACCTGTCCGCCTTCGTCACCTCCGACTTCCAGTCCCACTCGCTGCTCCCCGTTATCGCCATCGTGTCTAACGTGATGAGTGCGGCTACCTACATGGTCGTGGCCAAGGTTCTCAACCTGTGGGATCGTTCTGTCGGTCTCGCCGTCATGACAATGTTTGCGACGCTGGGATTGATCCTCTCGGCCACTTGCAAGGATATCGGGACGTACTGCGCATCGCAGGTAAGCATGGTTTCTGCGGTTGAAACTTGCGGAGCCAGCTGACTTCTATCCAGGTTTTCTATGGCATCGGCTTCTCCGGCATGATTTTCTGCGTGGACGTTATCACTGCGGATACCTCGTCGCTCAAGTCACGAGGTTTGGCCTACGCCTTCACCTCCTCCCCATACATTATTACTGCGTACGCTGGCTCGAAGGCGTCCGAGCACTTCGCGGAAACGAACTGGCGATGGGGCTTTGGTATTTTCGCCATTGTCCTTCCGTTTGTAGCGATGCCCCTTCTCGCAACGCTTCAGTACAACAAGCACAAGGCGGCGAAGAGTGGACTCGTCGTAGAAAGGGAGAGCAGCGGTCGCACGCTCATGCAATCTATCGTCTATTACATTGTCGAGTTCGATAGTGAGTTTTACCTTCCCTTTCCCATCTGACTGCTAACCAGAACTCCTCAGTCCTCGGCATCTTCCTCATCGCCGGTGGCCTCGTCCTTTTCTTGCTCCCCTTCTCCATCATCGAGCAATACGGCGACTCCTGGCGCTCCCCCGGCTTCATCGCGATGGTCATCATCGGCTTCTTCACCCTCGTCGCCTTCGGCCTCGTCGAGAAATATGTGGCACCAAAGCCCTTCATCCCTTGGGAACTGCTTACGAACCGCACCGTCCTCGGCGCCTGCCTCATCGACTTCACCTACCAGATCTCGTACTACTGCTGGGACGACTACTACTCCTCCTTCCTCATGATCGTCTTCGACACCTCCGTCTCCGAGGCCGGCTACATCGCCTCCATCTTCGACGTCGTCAACGGCGTGTGGCTCATCGGCGTCGGGCTCCTGATTCGGCGCACAGGGCGCTTTAGGTGGCTCCTGATGTGGAGTGTGCCGCTGTTTATGCTGTTCCAGGGCCTGATGATATATTTCCGGAGGCCGGGGATGAGCATTGGGTACATCGTGATGTGCCAGGTGTTCATGGCCATCGGCGGCGGCGCGATCATCATCTGCGAGCAGGTGGCCGTGCTTGCGGCGTCGACGCAGAATAACAACGCAGCCATGCTCGCCCTACTGGGCTTGTTCGGCTACGTCGGCGGAGCGGTCGGCAGTGCGGTGTCCGGCGCCATCTGGACCAACACCCTACCCGGCGCGCTTCAAAAGTACCTCCCCGCGGACGCGTTGGCCGACTGGGAGGACATCTACAACGACATCGACGTCCAGCTCAGCTACCCCGTCGGCGACCCTGTGCGCACGGCGATCCAGGAAGCGTACGGCGATGCGCAGAGCCGAATGCTGATCGCTGGTACCTCGATTATGGCGCTCGCGTTGGGCTTCGTGTTCTTGATCAAGAACATCAAGTTGTCGGACCTGGAGCAGGTCAAGGGTGTGCTTTTCTAGGTATTGGGCATGGGTTTTATGGGTGGTCTCTTCATGGCATAATGTATCGTAGATTTCTCTCACAAATTCATGACCGCCTCGCGATGTATATTCACGCGACGACTTGGAAACATGATTGCAGGATCAACACAGTGACGCTGCAGACCTCAGATCAAACCTGCCAGTGGGTAGGGTTCTATCATGCGACAATCACGAAGTTCAATTTTCGGAATTTGCCGTAGCCATATTTCTACCTTCGACATCAGTGAGACTCAAACCGTTCTCATCTCCCATTCTTCAAGGGAGGTCCAGACGAAGAGTCAGGACAGCGTGGTAATGCCTGCCTTGTCTTTGAGCCGTAATCTATATCGTCCCACGCTCCAGTAAGTCATAAAGGTTGCGTGAATATGCGCAGCTATATACTCTAGTAAAATGTTGCGTTCGTCGGACCCAAAACGGCCTTCATAGCTATCCGTCGAAATTTCATGAGATCATGTATCCTCTAGTAGAATCCAGAGTTGTTGTTCGCCTTCGGCGCCCGAATCTATAGCCACAGTCAGATAGGTCGCACGCCCGATAGCACAAAAAACATACCTTGGTGATATTCTTGTGAATAAGATCGGTCATGACCGCATACAGATCGCGGACGTCGGTCAGGTTCTCTCGCGCTACGCGCACATGCTTCTCGTCGTGCTCGCGGAGGGCCATCTTGAAGGGCGCGTCAGCATCTTCGAAGACACAAAGACAGGTAGCAACTTGCGGCGTAGTCCTCGATGTTTGGGTACTTGATCAGCTTAGAGCAGATCTTCGCCCGTTCGAGGTGGTGCTGGCGAGCCAAGTCGCGGAGGTTGTACGCGCTTTGATGCACGCGGTCGAGCTCGTTGAGTACCTCTGCGTAGCGGCTTAGCGATAAAGAAGTCAATGGCCGAGAAGGACGTCACCTGTCTGAATCTCAACGCCTAATGCAAGATGTTAGCGCGCCACAAAGTCATGGGCAACAGTGTCCTTACCAAAGTTGTCCCCACTGATCATCGAGCACATGAGCACACGAACTGAACTTGGGAGCGGGACTTACTCTTCGATCCTGTTAGAAGGTTGTCAGCACAATTCCTGCACAAAAGAGCCGCGATAACACATACTTGGGCATCGTCAATGTGATCCAGAGCTTGACTTGTTCCTGCGGATGCATTAGCCTGCAATGCCCTCCACCTCACCCGAATAGACCTACGACCAGCGTACCAAGCTGCTCGCACTCGCGCTTGATAACATCATGCAGGCCTAGCAGGCGCTGATTCGCGGCCACTGATTGAGGATAATACACCGTTCCCGCCGGCACGGGCACAGCGCCGTCTTCCTCACGCTTCCGCTTCTTCGCCACCCCGTCTTCCCCGGAAGGCGGGCGTACAGTGGCATCGGTACCAGTAGGCTGAGATGGGTGGAAGGGCGAGTTCACGGATGAGGCAGCCAGCACGGCCTCATTGAGCTCCCTGTAGGTGGTCAGCTGGGTGGCGAAGGCCATCAATGGTCATACTGACAAGATCTGCGAGGTGTTGTCAGGCAGATGAGCGTGAGTGAGGGTATCATCACGCACCTTCTCCGGGAAAACATGGAAGACGATGTGCTCTCCGGTCTCCGTGATCTTCTTGCGGAAGTCCTGGGCGCAGTGTAAGCCATGATCGCCACAATCCCAGTGACGATAGCGCACCTCGATCCTCTTAGCCGTCTTGCTATCCATATGTTCTGCCATTGCGGACTATGACGATAAGTTGCTCCGACCGAGAGTGTATGTGGCGGCACGAAAGGTATGTGGGGGTGAAAGACAAGAAAGGGCGATCGAAGAATAGACGCCCGCGACCTGGTTATAAGCAGACGCGTGACGTAAGTGACGCGAGACGCGTCGCGCTGTGTCGCGCCCTGGTCGAAGCACACAATTGCCACACTCAAATACCTATTGTATCGCAGGTCTGGGCGCGAAGGATAGAACCATCGCCACCGTAGACCTTCGACGGAGGCACACATTCGAAGAAGAGTAGCTATTCTCTCGGTGGTATTTGGCCAACAACCAGTGGTCGTCGCGCATTAGATCCAGATGCTTGAAAGCATCCGACGATAGCAAAGCAGTAGAGTACACTATGATACAGGAACGTCCAATGCAGAACATATGTAGAGTCTATGACCTCTTCAAGGTCAACTTCAACTTCGGCCCGCCAGTCTGCGACGAAGACCCCATATCGTCGTCCACATCCATCGCACTGACCGGAGGACTGGTGGCAAGCGGGGAAGGCACAGCAGCAGGGAAGCCGAAAGCAGGACCACGGTTGAAGCCCATACCACCTGGCGGTGGCGGGCTTGTCACGCTCGCCGGCCCCGCATTGTTGCTCGCCGGCGTAGGTACAGGCATCGGCGGTGTCGCACTGTTGAACTCGGCCCACCTCGGGCACTTGCGGTTCGTTTCTGCGAACATCCATCAGCAACATCCTCCCCCTCCTCTGATTACAAACCACTCACTCATATGCCCAATCTGCCCACAATGCCCACACCGACGCGTCGTGTCCGGCTTGATAGGCCGGTTCAGCTGCATCGGCGTGCCGCCCTCCTTCACGATCTTCGCGTTCTTCCGGTGCAGGCGCCGCTCCTGGTTCTTCTTCATGCGCGCGATCTCCTCCTCGAGGCGCTTCATCGCGCGCTTGTCCTTCTCGGCGTCGCCCGTCGGCGCGAGGCTGTCGGCCATCGTCGACTCTTCCTCGAGGATCTGGCGGCTGCGAATGTACGCGCGGATGACGGCGGGGTCGCGGACGATCTCGGTCTTCCAAACACCGTCGATCTATGCAGGTGATGAGCATCGTGCTCTACCAAGGTCACCACGGATACGTACCAAACGCTTGATACGCATGACCTTCTTGACCGAGTCCGGCGCCATGCTGGCTTCGCGATCGTCCGAAGGCATGGGCGAATCGCGCATGCCCTCCGGACGTTGCTGGGCAGCTGCAGCATCTCGCGCCTTCCTGGCGAACTCGCGCTCGTCCTCCTCCGTAAGCGGCGGCTCGTCCTTCCGGCTCAACGAGTCGAACTGCGCCTTCCATATCCGCTCGACTTCGCTCTTGTATATCTGCTGCTGCTCCGCGACATTATACCGATGCGCGGACTTGGGTCGGCTCTCCGCTTCGGCTGAGATGGTCGTCAGTACTCAGCTACTGTACAGAGATCCGAGCGACTCACCCAGCTTCTCCTCATAGTTTTCCCCCGCCTTCACAAAGATATCCTTCATCGATATCCTAATGAAGTTAAACGCCTCCCCCCTTCCCGACGGATCCCCCTCCCCATGCAACTTCAACATCGCCTTCGCCTGCGTCGCCAGAATAAAATTCTTCGTCGTAATCCACGGCGCCAGCTGCTGCTCAATGGACAAATTCGACGTATCATCCGAGTCCTCCGCCGTCTGCGTGTACCCACAATCGGCGAGATGACGCTGCCCGACCTGCATGCTCTCCATCAGGACGACCTGCTCGGGCGTAATCATCTTGAGCATCTCCGCGTCGGAGGGGATGGTGAGGTGGTCCTTGAGGCGCCAGAAGCCTTGGTGGATGCCGCGGCGGTGGTACTCCATGAATTCCTTCAACCGCTGACGCATCTGGAGCTCGTTTTGGTCGGGGAAGTATTTCATAAGGCGGTGAATCTTCAGGCGCTGCTCGTCGCTCTTGCGGAGTAGCTTGAAGGCGATGATCTGCAGGCGGTTCTTGATAGTGCTGGTAATCTTGCGCGAGTGCGGGCCGGGAACCTCGGTGACTGGATACGTCTGCCCAGCTACAAACAGGTTCTTGATCTCGCGCAAGTAGTAGGTGACCTGGCCCTTGTAGGTGTGGCTGTTGACAGTTAGTTGTCGACAGAAGGCGGAGTAGACACATGCTTACCGTACAACCAGGAAATCGGTGTTGTAGGGCTTGTGACGGAAGAGAGGTGCGCGGACGAGGTTGTTGTACAGCGCGGGTATAGCTTGGCCAGGGTATACGTTGCCGAACTTCATGAACGGCGAGTCATCTTGCGGTTCGAGCACGAATGGTACACCCAAGTCGAACTTTACGGAGTATTCAGTAAAGGCTCACTAGAAGAAGGGTTTAGAAGATACTGACCTTCGGCACATACTCATCCTTATCATCCTTCTTACGATAATAATTCACCAACGTACTCCCCATACCAAAGTTCGGCACCACAGGCGGATGCTCCTCCGAATACTCGCACAACACAAAGTTGCTCGTATCGCGCAGACTGAGGTCGGTGGTCTTGTGCAGGCCTTCGGCAACGTTGCCACCCTTTCCGAGCTTGCGGCCCGCGCGGTCCTTTTTCTTCTTCGCTGTGCGCACTTTGGAGAAGGTGAGCTCGATGTTGCTGGGGAATTGGAGGGCGGGGCGGTGGAAGGAGCGGGCTTCGGCTTTGGAGAGGCGCGTCTTGTACTGCAAGGATGTGTTAGCATGGTATGTGAGCTTTGTGATGGAGCAACGTACGAAGGGCAATTGCAACTTCTGCGCAGGATAGGCATGCTCGACTTGGATCTGGCCAAAGGTTTGCCGCACGCGATGGCGCTCCTTTGACACCTCGTAGTACTGGTCGTTTGAGATGTTGAGCTTGTCGCGAACTTGACTGGGGTCGAGCCTGAAGCGCTTCCGTGGCCGCGTTTGCTCGACTGCTGGATAAGTCAGCTCAGGATACTCCATTGATAAACTATGCCACACACCTTGCCTCTCCTCGGGTACAACATCGTCTTCGTGGTTGAACTCCAGCTGAGTGAAGTCGCGGAATGGCTGATGCGGACCCCAGATTATGCTCTGAGTCCACGCGCCAGACTCAACCTTGTCGTTCAGCCGCGCATTCAGACTGGTGTCCGCGTGCATATCGAAGGCTTTCGAGCTATGCGCTGTGGGGCCACTCTCTGGGTCATATACGATCTGGTCTTCCCAGTTCGATAGCAGGACGAGGTCAAAAGTGCGATCGTGTAGAGGGAGGTTGACAGCCGACTCCGTGCCATCGCGCTCCTACGGGGGTATTAGCGACGCGTCAGCACAGAAAAGTGAGGTTACGCACCTCAAGCGCATGTCGCAAGTCCGACTCGATGCTTCCCGCAGAGACTACTTCCTCGACGCGCTTATTCTCCACTTGTCGCTTCGTGTCCCCCACCACGAGATCGAGGTAGTTCTTCGGCACCTCGCGCTTGCGCGCGTATGTCAACTCAACTACGCGCTCAGTCAGCTCACCGGATCAACCTCAGTGGGATGTACACGCACCATGAAACGGCCTCCTCGCAATCCTCGACTTCCTAACCGTCTCCCCCCTAAACAGCTCCGTAAAGTCCAGCACCTTGTTCTTCTCGAACGTCGGGAACCGCTCGTACACCGTCTTCGGCCGCTCGACCAGCCGTTTGACGACCTTGACGCGCTTTTGCTTGGGCTGAGGCGCAGCAGGTGGCGCGTCCTGCATCTGCTGAATCTCCTCGTCCTCATCGTCTTCGAAGGGGCCGTAGTCGTCCTCGTAGACATCGTTGTATATTTGCTCGGACGAGAGCGCGCCTGCGCCGCCGCCGAGGCCGAGTTGGCTGGTGATTCCCGCGCCTCCGGGGAGGGAGAGGTCACTGAGTAGACTGTTGAGAGAGAAGCCAGCGAGAGCGGAGACCGCGTCATTCTCCTCGTTCCCCGCCATGGCAGTCGACGTGAAGGGATGTGATGGACGAAAGTCAAGCGCGAACGCCACATTCAGCCAGCTGACGTAACGCACGTGGAAGGAATTTCATTGTGACTCACAAAGCCTGCCAAGTTCAGAGTCCCTAAAATGCTTCGCCCATCGGTCAAGCCCTTTTCTATCTTCGCCCTCTGTCAAAGTATTCTGCCTTCCACAAGATACCATTCTAACGATGTTGTACATCACGTAGCTAGATCACTGTGATTAGGGAACGTATGTCTAGGTATAGTACGGGATCCTCCTTGCGTGTGATGTTCGTACACCTCCTTAGTCATTGAATGCGGTACACCGACAGGTCGATGCATCTATCTTAACTGCAACGACCGCCGGTACAACAAGACGTCGCGTCATTAAAAAGTCTCCGCTTGCACCAACTCAGCTGCGTTCTCGACGATGTCGTCGATGTTCCACCGTTCTGAGGGCGGGATACCGTGCTTCAGGTCGAGCCAATCGCCGATCTGAAAGTCTAGTCAGTTCACGAGCATCGTGAAGGAGTCCTATCGACACTGACCTGGTCGCACGCCCGCAGGACGATGTCCATATCCTGCTTCGTATGCGCCGCAGACACGCAGAAGCGCACCCGCGACGTGATGAGCGGCGTCGCCGGGTACGACACCACCACCGTCAGGATCGGCGTCCGCGCGCCCCATGCATTGCGCACCGCGTCGTCGCCGCCTGCCTCCTGGCTCTCGCCCGCCGCCGCCATGCACACCATCCGCCCGTCGATGCCCCGGTTCCACCCATCGCGCCACTGCAGCATCAGCCGGTGGAACTGCACCATCTTGCCCGGGCTCCAGATGATGAGCGGCACGACGGGCGAGTCGTCGTGGCCGCAGGTGATGAAGCCGAGCGCGTTCAGGCCGCGAGAGAGGTAGCGGGAGTTGAATGCGAGGCGCCGTAAGCGGACGTTACCCTCCAGACCTGTGGGGAGAGGTCAACCATGTGCAAGAGTGGTCAGTTAATTGTACGTGCCGGTGTAGAACTTCAGTTCCGTCGAGGGTGACTTGAGCGCCTCGCTGCCGCGAAGCTGGGCCTCGACGGTGTCTTGCAGCCATGGGAGCCACTGGGGCAGGTAGGAAGCAGGGATTGGACCGGGATGCGCTGGAGCCTTGACCAGTTGTTGCGAGTGCTTCTTAGGGGTCTGCATATCCGGAACGACGCCCATAATGCTGGCCATGCTGGTGATGATCTGGATGAGGACCGGCGGGGTCATTGCCTCAGCGTAAACACCGCCATGACCATTGACCTGATTTGATTGTCAGTATTCAGACAGGTTGCCATCTGAGGTGACGAAGCTTACCCTGAGGTACTCGATAATCTGGTGACTGCCAGCAATGTAGCCTCCTGCAGCGCCGAAAGATTTGGTGAAAGTGCCCATCAAGATGTCCACATTGGTCCCAGGAATGATCTCGGCATTGTCGTCGTCCGCGCTGGAGCCAGGCTTGGGAACGCCCCGAGGCCGAATACCGTAGTAGTCGCAGACGCCGCGGCCGTGCGGGCCAAGGGCGCCGATGGAGTGCGCTTCGTCGACAAAGAGGTAGAACTGCGAGGAGTCAGAACGTGACCTTGAGCTAGCAGACGCGACTGACCTTGTACCGCGACTTCAGCGCCATGATGCCCGGGAGATCGACCATAGTCCCCTCCATACTGTACAGACCCTCAACGATAACGAGGATCTTCCGCCACGGCCTATGCGTCTAGGGTGATGTTGGTGGTCTTGTTTGCATGTCGAAGACGACTTATACTATACCTTATGCTGTCCTTGGCTGATAGCATCGCGAAGGACCCGCTCCAGTTCCTTGATGTCGTTGTGCTTGAAGAGCCTGACATGCGCCCCAGAAAGACGTGCGCCGAACCTGTTCGCGAGTGAGCAGATTGTTCTTCACGGTAGCAAGTACGCATACCTGATGCTGGAGTGGTTGAGTTCGTCAGAAATAATAAGGCAGCCCTTCCCAACAAGAGCCGGGATGATCTACGTGGATACATGAGCTCAGACTCAAGAGACGTTGTGAAGTGCATACCGTAGAGTTCGTAGCGAAGCCCATGGATGAAATTAGCGAGTCCTCCGTACCGACGAAGCTGTATAGCATGAGAAGAGGAAACCTGACGAGGCGAAGTGGCTTACTTCGCCACCAGGCGCTCGGCGGTAACATGCAGTTCGCTAGAACCTCCTTCGGCGCGCGTTCCACATGTGGAAATGCCGTATCTATGGAGGCCGGCCTCAACACCCTCGGCGCAGCCTCCCTGCGCCTGAGCGAAGCCAAGGTAGTTGTAGGACGAGATGTTCAAGGTGCGCGTAGTGGTGCCGGTCAGAATCTGACTCTTATTCCAGTCGGGGCTGTAGCGATCGAGGATCCGGATAGTGCGTCCAGCGACGCCAGTAGAGGGCTGGTTGAAGCATTCCAGAAGACGTCTCTTGAGCCTCCGAGTGTAGAACGAGTCGAAGTCAGCAGTCAATGGTGCAAGCCCCTAGAGCGTTCAAGACCGTGAGATCAAGTGATTTCCCGGTCGCTGAAATCGGGCGACGCACCTTGTCCTTGTCGTGCGAAACCGTCTCTTCGCTCTTGCCATACACACTCCCATACCGCATCCGATCCATCCAGTCCGCCAGATGCCCGAGCGCAATCACGAAGATGAAGGAGATGTACGTCGACAGGAGGATGTAGTACGGCGGGTCGGCGATCCCCTCAGAGGGCGGCGTGCCGCGGTAGCTGCTCTCGTAGCGCCACCGCTCGTCGTTGCAGATCCCGTACTCGGAGTGGGGAGTAGCGTGTGCGTTGGCCTCTTTGTCGCGCGAGAACCCTAGCGGATCGGCGGCGGAGTCCCAATCGCTGCCATGGTCTTCGGACGCACACGACGGGGACACGGATGTCTTCGACGTGCTCGCATAACTCGCGTAGGTGGACACGGACGCGACAGAGCTCGCATCCGACGACACGCTCGGCGCGTTGTGGCGCGCGCCAGGCAACGCGCCCCCCGACTCGCGACTGGCGATCGCGCGTAGGTACTCCTGCGCGCTCGTGTGGGCGCGCTTGAACCGCGACGGTGTTGGCGTGGCGCGGGGAAGGGCCATTGGAGACGCAGGCATCGCCCAAGTTGGGGGAGAAGGACGAGGGCAAGGAAAGACGGAAGGCAGTTATGTTCAGCGATTTGTTCCCTTCCTTGAAGTTCCTTATTCACCTCCCCCGGGCGCGCGTGCGGCGCGCGTCGGCAGCCTCGGGTTATTTATGGAAACAGGTTCAGACAGCATTCCAATTTCCCGGTTCACGGCCGGCGAGTAATGCGGTGACTCAGCCTCTCACTTGTCTCAGTGCCACCGACATCGAACTGACATACAGACTGACAACTAGTCACCTTCTGACCCCTCGCCTCCTGCTTGATTACCTCGCCAAGCCCACCCTCTGGACAAATTTCTACGACACGAACCTGCCCTTCTCCGATGCTAGCCTCGGGACGGAGGAAAGACTAACGGATTTATCATCAACCACTGTCCTCCGGTCGACGGCGCACGAGCACCCGGCCGCTGCCATCTGCCTCAATTTCTGCCTGTCGCGGCACCCGACGGCGACTCTCTCTCTTGACGACGTCCATACAAATGCACCTCCTGCGGTAGGGGGTCGCGACTCGCCAGAGCAAGCGCCTGACGCCCGACTTGAGCCCGACATCCATCGCAAGGCGGCAATCACCCGCGCCCTCACAAGTCTATCCTCCCGCGTGATGCCGCCGCATTCAATCCCTCCCCGAACCTACCCGGGGATCAGCAGAAGGCTCAAGGAAGGTCTGCGAAGGCGGGCGCGCAACGCGACCTCGGGGCCTCGACGTTGAAACAAGGAGGCTCTTGACGTTCGTTCGCTCGATCTCTCCCACCCATCAACATTCTGGACACTGCTATCGCCCTGTACTTCCCACCTGCCCTCCGAGTCTTATGGCCAACACCCAATGGTGGCGTTCCCAGGTATCGGCTCTCGAGGGACGAACTTACAAATATGGGAGTCCAGAACATCAAGTTCAACCGCGATTGCACGTGATACGGCGCCCAAAAAACCCCGAAGTCAGCATTTCCAGAACGACCTCGCGAAACATACCTTACGACAGCGGACACCCTAGCAACAGCAGTACGGCAGCTGGCCGTCGCTCACGACGTGAGCAAGTCCAGGTCAGCTAAGCTGGCGAGGACGCCGCACCACAATAGTTTTCCCCAAATCTTGACGGCCAAGTCAACATCCACCTTCACGCATCTTTGGTCAAACCTCTTACTTGCCCAAACGAACCTCGTTCCTTATACTGTCCTGTCTCTCACACCTCGCAAGTGACAATAAATATATACTCGACGTCGTTACGCCGGCTATTGTACAAAGATCCTAGGTCCTGCTTCGGGATCGCCATCCCAGGGTACACGGATATACATGTGTCGTAGTATGAGCAATGGAAATCTAGAGGATGGTAATGTCACAGTGTATGCACGAGAGGGACCTATGCAAGAGGATAAAGGATGCACGGTGTGGATATACGGATGCACGTGTGGATATACGGTGCACGGCGACACACGAAGGCGAAGAGCGCCGGTGCAAGGGTATACGCGATGCCAGTGCAAATGAGGATGGATGATGCGGGGAACCAATGCTATGACACGAGGCGTGTATGTGCGGGCGAGACGAGCGCTCCGCATGCATGAGAGATGATGATATGTGGGGGTATGAGGCGTCAGACAACGGGTAACTATCTGTCGTGAAGGGCGAAAAGGAAGGGGGGATAAAGGTAGCGTACTCGAAGGCGAAGGAGGGTGGCGGATTACCGAGGGGGTGCAGAGAGGAAGAGGAAAGGAAAAGGAAGAGAAGCGCGAAATTATGGGGGTGGGTGACCATGAAAAATCGCAAGTGGAGGTAGAGGAGGGTAAGGTAGGGTAGGTGGGTGGGTGGATGGATAGTCGATTAAAAGGCGACTAAGGTGTCATGTGAGGGGTGGGGGCATAAATCTGTCGAATGGTTTCATCAGAAAGCAGTGCGTCACAAATGTCAAATGTACTCACGGCATAATGGGGCGTATCTTCAGTGGAACATAAAGGGAGGCATAATTTGTACGTGACGTGAGTGGTAGAGGTCAGGCGCTGCCAGCCTAGCATATAATGAGCACGATACAGAACCGGACAGAAGGACAGAAGACGTACAACGAGAAACCAAGATGAACAGCAATATTACTTGCCGCCGGTGAGGAAGGACAGCTGCACGCTGCCTACGCCAGTGATGAATACTTTAGCGCGCAGTCGACACACCTACCGGACAATGTCAGCCCTACGAACGGCACAAATGACAGCAGTGAACTCACTGTATCGGCAACCTCCCCGGACTGGAAATGTACATGCAAGTCGCCGTTAGGCATGCGCAGGATTTGGTTTACGGAACCAAAGCTCTACAGCAAATCGTCAGCAAACCATCGCCACGAAAGAACGCCCGAGCTTACCTCGCACCAGCGCCTCACACCATCGAACCTCTTCACGTCGCCAGCCGTGATTCCGCTAATCACCAAAGTCTTCTTTTTGTGTCTCGAAAACGACACACGGGATAGGGTAGAGGGTCTTGAGTTAGGTCCGTATATCACGTAAGGTTTGTTGAGGTCGTCCTCCGCCTGTGGTAGGTGAATGCACGTCGCCGCTTCCTTGGCGGCCTCCCGAACTTCGCTATTCGACAGCCTGGACACCGACTTGGGTGCGAATGGTACACGAGCGGACCCGCCGCGCGTCGAGCCGGAGCGTTGCGACATGGATGAGTAGCGCTCCGTGCGCTCTGAGGGTGCGTCTCCGATCGTAGGCGGTGACTCGGGGCGCTGCGACCATCCGGAGAAGGACATGATGGAGCTGGCGCCGTGAGATTTGGAGCGCACGCGGACAGAGTCGACGAAGGAAGCCTTCATAGGTGTGGCCTCATCTTCGGACGTTGGAGCTGTGGACGTACAGGTCGTGTGCGAGGACATGCTCGGCCGCGAGGGTGTGTACGCAGTGTCAGACGGTGGGACAGAGACCTGAGATGCTGAAGGGAAGTGGCCGAGGACACTAGGCCGTGCCTTTGACAGTGATGGCGCCATAAAGTTCGTAGGCGGACTAGGCGCTTCAGCTACTGACGCGCTAGCGGAACGCTTATGGCTATCGCGTGCGACGGTACTCGGGAATCGTGTTGATGGTCCGCCTCCGCTAGGCATGCGCGAGAACAGCGACCGGCGCGACGGGGTGGAAGGTGGGCTCGAGCTTGATCCAGGTGCAGGCGAGTGCGAATTGCGGAACGGGAAGTGGAAGCTGCGGAAGGACGCGCTGGGTGAGTGGAGGAGTTTTGAGTTTCGGGAGCGCGGGCTGTTGGGTGTAGGTGGAGACTATATGGGACTCGCGTGAGAAGAGCGGGCCACATTATGCGCGCGCCATAAACGCACCTCGCAGTCAGAGGAGACGCGCAGGGAAGCCAGTTCATTGACGATATCCTCGTCCTCGACCATGTCGTAGCTGTCGACGGTCACGCGGGACGCGGCATGTGGTGCGAGGTGGCCCGCGGGGCCGGGGTACGGGAAGTAGGCGTCGGCGTGCGGGGCTGGAGAGGGAGTACGGTCGTCGGTGAGGTCGAGGATATTGCGCCCACGGACGGAGTGAGTGCGCTGCTGCTCATTGATCCACTTGTCGAGCATGCTCGAGCGCTTGCGGCGCGGTTGAATCCGGGCGGGCACGACATTGAATGGGTCTTCCTCTGGTGTTGTGTACGGCGGGTCGTAGTCAGTCATGGTGCGGCGGAAACTACTACAGCTGTTGTTAGTGGTGTGCGCTGTAGGTGTATGCGCGCACATACGCACCAAATGTGCAAGGCGGGCGTTGAGGGTGTCGTGCTCGGGGCGTGATGTGAGTGGTGGGAGGTACACGGGAAGTAACGCGGGTTGTCAATGAATTTCGGGGCTCGCTGTACGGGTCGTAACGGTGGTGATATACAGCGGATGGATGGCCGTCGGGAGGAGGAGGAGGTTTAGGTGAGGGCGGCCAGGCACATGAGAGGAGGAGAAAAACGCGTCGTCGGCGGGAGCAGGTGGGGAAGATGTGTTTTGAACAAAGTGCCTCGAGGCAACACGTGACAATCAACTCCCATTGTTTCCGCGGCAACCGTCGGCGCGCCGTCATCGCGACTTCATTGACCGGTCACAAAGGCCAAGCGATGTGAATGGGGAAGCCCCGATACGAGATAGCACACAGCAGAAGTCACTACGGATACCCTCAATAGACAATCTACAGCACCAGATTGGTCCATCCCTCCGCGCACGTTGCCTGCCGCCTGTTCATCCCTCGGCACCTGGCGCGACATGAGGCAGAACGAGGCGCGCCAGATGGATAAGATCGTGCATGATCGTACGACATGCCAGCCGCTCAAGTAGCTGGAAATGTCGTCCAGGAGCGTGTTCAGCCTCAGTGCGTACAACATGGGGGCCGACAAGAGTCATCGCCCATCTGCACCTCTCCATCATGTGCCGTCCAGCCAGCGAGGATGCCTTCTAGCCTCGAGTACCTATTCAAGATATAAGAAGGTTCAATAGAGCGCATCTAGTACAACATACTAACGTACCAGATCGGTCATCGCTGGCGGTGCTAGTAACCTGCCGCCTCCTAACCTTGTCATATCAGCGAGGAAGGTGATCCTCGCCTTGGTCCAAGTTCTCAATAGCGCGCGCCGCTATATCCTTAAACAGCTTCGCTGTTGGCGTCTTCTCGTACTTCGCCAGCAGCTCGAATGCAGCGGTCGGAGGCCGCGTTTCTGCGCTTGCGCCTTCCATGCCTCCCGACTCCTTCTCCCGTTGCTCGTTCTCGCTCTCGGCCACAGCAGCGGCATCCAGGAGCGTAACGAGCTCCGTGTCCACTGGCAGGCTTCCCAGCAACCGAAGCCCTTCCCTTTTCGCCATATCCTCCCCGCCGCCCGTCGAGAACACATTGCTGACTTCGCCGCAACATGGGCACACGTACCCGCTCATGTTCTCGATGAGCCCGAGTACGGGAAGCCCTACGTTGCGCGTAAAAGACAGGCATTTCATCGAGTCCGTGAGGGCGACGACTTGCGGCGTTGTCACGATGACGGAGGATAGTTTGTCCCTCACGGGCGCGAGATGCTCGATGAGGGATAGATGCTCGTCGGAGGTACCTGAGAGCACACGTAAGAAGGGCGCAAGGGTATCGAGATGGGGAAGAGATGGCTGGGATATGTATGGTGATGACAAGGATATGAAGCAGATGGGATCGTCTGGGAAGAGAACGCCCGTCGCATGGGAAGTAGCACTCACCAGGCGGTGTATCGATGACCAGGTAGTCCAGATCTCCCCACCTTACATCGCTCAAAAACTGTCTGATCATCCCGTTCTTCTTCGGCCCTCTCCAGACCACGGAATCCCCCTTATTCTTCAGCAAGAACCCAACACTCATACACGCCAATCGGGCCGCCGCGCCGTCTGCGTACACGGGTACCCAACCGCCCATGCTCTGATGAACGCCGTGCCCGTCTACACCAAGCATACGAGGTATTGACGGCCCAGTGAGATCGATGTCGAGAACACCCACGCGAGCGGTAGGGGAGGAAGCATAGAGGTTGAGTGCGAGCTGGGATGTAACGGAGGATTTGCCAACGCCCCCTTTGCCGGAGAGGACGATGATGATGTGCTTGACGCTCTTCATGCGTCGCTGAATTGGGTTCTCTGCTTCGGCAGCCATCTTGACGCTGGCTGGATCGGAGGGTGGAGGGGGAATGCAAAGTACAATGGAGGCAGGATCTATGTCAGCAACTCGTAAGCGCCCGTGCGACACCATCGGTCACGAGCACATGACGTGACGCTACCGCGATCCAATTTGGACGCGTCGCGTCCGTAGAAAGGCGCAGCCAGACAATCGAGACAGAGAGAAGAGTGCTATAGATACAGAATGTCCAAGATATTATACGCGCAATAGCTCTGGCTTGGTATTCTAGGATAAAATGGTCAGCTTGCCAACACCGGGCGGTCGACGCTGACTTACCATCTTACACAACCGCGCGAGCAATCCCGAAAGCTGTATAATGGTACCTACACCCTCCAAAATACGCATATGCGTGAAGCCAATTTCCTGGGGCGCGTCAGTACAAGGACAGCCACACCAGTGCTAGTCGTCCCTCACCTTGATGTACTCTAGTTTTGTGTACTCCGGAATCCTAGATCGTGTCAGCAGAGCCCCTTTATACTCAAGCATAACACCCACTCGTCGAAGTTCTTCACCACCCTGAACAGCGTCACCACAATATCCACCGCACTATACCCCTGATCCCAAAGCTCCGTCAGCTTCACCATCGCACCGTCGATATCACCCTTCAAGCAACATCGAATGATGGTCTGGATAGTGATAGGATGTGGCTGGTCGCAGACTTTGAAGACGTTGTCGCCAGAGACAAAGCCAAAGCCGGACCAGGTGGATTGCAGGTTGTTGATAGCCTGCCGCATGTCGCCTTCGGCAGTGAAGATGAGAGCGGTGAGGCCGTCGTCGTTGTATTCGACCTACTTGCGTGTTAGTGAACGTGAATGAAGGACAAGGAGGATGGTTAGCACCTTCTCTGCCTCGCAAATCTCCAACAAGCGCTTAAGGATCTCCTGATCCTTTAGCTTTCCGTACCGCAGAATAGCACATCGACTTTGTATGGGTTCGATGATTTTGTTGCTCATGTTGCACGCGAGGCAGAAGCGAGTGGTATTCGAGAAGATCTCCATTGTTCGTCGCAGCGCTTGTTGAGCGCCTGCGGTCATGCTAGGAGTGACTGAGTTAAACCTCTTCGCCTAATACAGAGTGAATTGGCTCACCTGTCGGCCTCATCCAGGATGATGATTTTGTGCCGCCCTGGTGGCAAGGTAACTTTCTTCTGCGCGAAGTTCTTGATCTTGTTTCGGACGACGTCGATACCTCTGCGAGCAGAGTCAGAGAATTCCTCATAACTTACAAGCTCATCACGCACCTTTCGTCAGAGGCATTCAGCTCCAGCACACCCTCCTTGTAAGCAGGGCCTAGTAGTTGATGCGCAAGACAGTGTATACTCGTGGTCTTTCCGATACCCGGCATTCCCTGGGACGAGATGAGCATCGACTCGGTACATTGTTGCAAGGGGACGCACAGAAATGATAATATGCGGGCAGTTTCCGTCCCGAGCAATGACCTTCAAGCGGTCGATCGTGTCCGCATTGCCCACCACATCATCCAGCACCTGTGGGCGATATTTCTCAACCCTGACAATCATAAGCATAGATTCCCTCTCGTTCGGAATCACATTCACGCACCAAGGCAGCTCATACGGAGTGTCTGCTGGGCCAGTGGCCTTTGCTTTCGACGAAGACGACATGTGGGGGATCGGGAAGAACTACGCGTCCGTTACGTGACCAAGTCGCGTCCAAATGTGACGCGTCGTGAATTGTCGGATTTTCGGTCCGGCTTGCCTGGGATCCCCCTCGTCGAAGACGACGATGAGTGCGCCTTTGTTGCGGTTGAGAAGGGCTTTGCCAATAGGTGATTCTTGTGGTATACGTACGCGGACAGCATACTAACCTTGCTTGAGCCTCAAGGGTATGCCGCCGAGCCTACGCTACGGCCCCGAGCACCACCAGCCTACCCCCTCCACGGCTAAATTACAAGGACATCAGCGAAAATGTGGTCTACAAGGCCACTAATGCGATGAACCGCAAGTGCGGGGTCACCCTTGACGATGTGCAGGACGTCGCACGCACCCACAAGGAGGTGAAGGCCGTCACGAACCAACTGAATGCGCTACGAAACACTCGATCCATGATCGGGGAGCGCATACGGCGGGCGGCGCAGCAGAAAGACGAGAAGGGGAAGGAGGAGGCTATGGCAGAGGCGACGAATGTCAAGAAAGAGATTGCGACGCTCGAGGACAAGCTAGCAAGTCTTGAGCAGCAGTTGCTTAAGCTCGCTCTGGCTATCCCAAACGACACTCACCCGGACGCACCACTAGGGCCAGAGGACGCAGCTGTCACGCTCTCTACACATGGACCGGACCCCATACCAGCAGACCCGAAACGAGATCATGTCGCTTTCTGCAAGAAGTTCGGCCTGCTCGACCTCGAGAGCGGCGCCACCGTCTCCGGCACCTCCTGGGTCTACCTCACCAACGAAGCTGCCTTACTCGAACTGGCGCTCACAAACTACGCCCTCTCCATCGCCGTCAGACATGGCTTCACCCCCGTCATGCCCCCCGACGTCGTCCGCGCGGACGTCGCTTACCGCTGCGGCTTTCAACCTCGGGACGACCAGGCGTCCCAAATATACGACGTCTCCACCCCCACTTCCTCCTCACAGGACCTTATCCTCGCGGGTACTGCCGAAATCCCCCTAGCAGGCATGTTCGCGAACAAGATCTTCCAGTCCACCTCCTTGCCTCGGAAGGTCGTAGGTCTGGGACATGCTTTCCGAGCGGAAGCGGGCGCGCGCGGGGCGGATACCCGCGGCTTGTATCGGGTGCACCAGTTCTCTAAGGTCGAGCTGTTTGCGGTGACCGACGCTGAGTCTAGCGAGGCCATGATGGCTGAGATGGCCAGCATCCAGACCGAGATATTGCGGGGTCTCGGTCTATCGCTAAGGTATGCCTACCACTGCTCACGGCTTGCTCTCATTGACCTCCTCTTGCAGAGTACTTGACATGCCGACGGAAGAGCTCGGAGCGTCTGCGTATCGCAAGACTGACATTGAGGCTTGGATGCCAGGCCGCGGAAAGTGGGGAGAGCTCTCCTCCCTCTCCAACTGCACAGACTACCAATCTCGCCGCCTGCATATCCGCTACCGCCCTCAAGCACTCGCAGCAGCAGCTGGCACATCCACTCCCGTTCCCGCCGGCGCCCTCCCCTTTGCGCACACCCTCAACGGCACCGCAGCCGCCATCCCCCGCCTCATCGTCGCTCTCATCGAGAACGGCATCACCTTCGACGAGGCAGGCGAAGCCACCGGCCTCGCTCTCCCCGAAGCCCTTAAACCCTTCTGGCTGCAAGCCTCTACTCCCCGAATACCCATATCGTGGACGTGATAATGGGCGCCGGGCGGACTGCTATATAGACTGTACAAAAGTAGATATACATAATCGAACCTCCCCTCCACGGCAGAGAACGGAGCAGAATAATACACAGACAAAGGCAGGGCGATAAATATTGAGTGTGGCTCTATGGCCTGGGGTCATTCGTGGCGCACGGCGCTCAGTACTTCTTCGAAGAGCCCACGGCCACCTCGTCGGCGAAGGGGTCGGCGAAGGGGTCCTCCTCGGTGTCGACGAGGGACCCGGTGTTGTTTGCGTTACGGAAGCCGACTGCCGCATCGTCGTCAGAGTCCGACGCCGATAGGTAGTCTTTCCTCGACGCAGACGGCTCCCGGCGGTTGTGCGTCTCCTCATCCGACGATTCGTAGTCGCTGAAGTCGGATAACGAGCCTCCGTCGTACGCGCCTGAATCGCGGTCGGCAGCCGCAGTTGGCCGCATCGGTGGTGGCAGATTGCTGGACGTCTGACCCAAGCTCCCGAAGGTAAGGTCCTCCAGGTCGGGATGCAGATGCGAGGACTCTTGCTGAGGCTCCTTGCCCGACCGTTTGGCGCGGTCCACTGCAGCTCGTTGCTGCTGTTGCAGTCTTGCGACTTCGCTCTCGGGAAGTGATATCTTTGTCCGCGCAAGGCCGTCCGTGATAGCGTCCGCGGCGCTCTCGGACGTTTGCGTGTCGGGTGTAGATAGCTTGTCATACATCTCGAGCGCGCCGATTATGCGATCATTCGTCTCGATAAGAGTGCCGATGATCTCCTCGTTCTCGACGAGCTGGAAAAAATGTCAGATAGAGGAAGAACATCCGCGATGTGCACCTACCTGGATGTATCGGACGATCTGTTTGCGGATCGTCTTCGCCTTCTCGAGGCACTCCTGGACGCGCGCATTCTCCTTTAAGCTTTCCTTCTCCGGATTCACCAGCTGATATCCAATTAGCCTGATGGATATCTCGCATGAATAACTTCACTTACCGTGATGGCATTAACGAGGTTGCTGCTCGCCTGCGACGCCTCCACGATGCTGTTCAGCACCTTCGGCTTCTCTTGCTCGAAGTTGAACGGCGCCCTCCGTGGCCTGTTCTTCTGCTTCCGCCTTGCCCTCTCCTCTTCTTCCTCTTTGCGTCGCCGCTCCTTAGCCTCCTCCTTCTCCCGCCTCGCTGCCGCCTTGGCCTCTTCCTTCTCCCTCGCACGCTGAAGTTGTACACCGTATACCGGATCAGACTCCACGGTCCGCCGCTCTGTTGGCCTGTACTGCTTGTACAAGTTGGCGACCATGTTCATGGAAGGGTCCCCCTTGAACTGTTCGTGCCATGATGCGAGGACGAGGAGCAGCTTCTTCTTGACCTTCTTGTCGGTCATTGGGTCGGTCGCAAGATGCCTCAGTGCATCGGTGAGTTGACCATCAGCGAAGGTCCCTGCAAGCGATCTGAGTCCAGCATGCACGCTGCATGAGGCAGGGTACACGCACTCTGGAATTTCTGGCCACAGTTCTCCACGAGTGCCTTGAGGAGCTGGGATAACACGTAAGAACTAAGCGAGGGATGCAAGACGCCAGCGCACGCACCACGAGCGCTCTGTACTGCTGGTGAGGGCCTCCGTGCTTGATCTTCTTGCGCAGAGCACGGGAGGCTTCAGCAGGTCTGGCACGAACATGATTAGCCACCTCTCTTGGATTGTGGCGCGCTACGCACCCCGACGCCTGCAAGTTGATCGAGTCCACCAACTCCGGGATACTGCAGACTGGTCAGACACGTTCGAACGTCATTCAACACCCCACTCTCACCCATCGTAGGCCTCACCATCGATCGTGTTCGCTGTCAGTATATCGACCCAATCTGTGATAGACGACTGCGTCGATCCCGCGCATTAGGGTTGCGTCCTGGGAAGGAGGATAACAGGCAGCGCACATGGGGTTTCTCGCGGGAGAAGGCCTTCGCAAAGGTTATTGCAGCCGCCATGATTAGTGGTGGTAGGAGGGAGAGGAGGAAGGATGAGGGATCGCGTGTGCCTGATGACGGGGGAACTCAAACGATGCTCGTGACGGAACTGCCCCTATCGCGTGTCCGGATTTGGCCACGGTCATTATGCGCGGGTCCCGAAGCAGTAGTTATTGTACATCATTGTGGCGATAGATACTGTATAGCAAGCAAGTATAACAGAGGAGAATGAAGCGACGTCAAAAGGCATGAAAGTGAGGACTGTAGCTAGAAATAGATGCAATGATAGATATTGCAGCACGGACAAGGAACTTGAGAGCGTTATGGCAGTAAACAAGTAACTAGGTCAGATAATTATGAGAACGAGGTTACCACGTCGGACAGATTGTGCAAGTATATATGGGAAGCGATAAAACAAAGAGAAGCAGACCGAAACGAGAAAGGGCATAGTAGGCAAGGATAACACCGATATTAGTAGGCGGACTTGGCGACAACAATCTTGACTTAGTAAACCCAGTCGTGACGGAAGGGTAACAACTTACCGAGGTCGAGAAAGACGTTTTCAGGCAGAGAATTGCGAGCCCGAATGTTGGAGGTCAGCGGCCATCTGCGCAGGACCTTCGGGAGAGGATATAGCGATTGATTCGAGGAACAGTTGGAATAGCGATGCTTCGAGCAAAGTAACAGCAGTATCAGGGAAGTCGGAAAGCGTAGAAAGATGACGGATAACAGCGAGAGTCTGCGCGGCCTTCATCCAGCGCTGGCTCATGGTCATGGAGGAGGTCGTGTTCGTAGCGGTCGTTGTTGCTGTTGGTTGCGGGTGAGAAGGATTATCCTCTTCCCCGGCGCCGGCGCTCGGGGATCTGGAGGCTGTAGAGGTCGTCGAAGACCCATGCGATGTCGATGGGTCGTGAATCAGCTCGGTTGTCGATACTTGAAGCTGGGATAAGGCGTCCTCCAGGACTTCAAAACTGGATAGAGGATTCGCGCAATCTCGCACACGCTCGTAAAGTTCGGCGAAGAGAGAGACCGCTTCGTGCAGACGCTCGTGAGTGGAGCGTGTATCTACCGGCAGCGGCAGGTCGAGAGGTGAGACTTGATCGAAGGGCGAGGAAGATGGTTCTCTGGACAAAGAAGCGCTGGTCGAGGAAGGACTGGCGCAAGAGGACGATGGAGAGGCAGACTCGTCGGGCGTGCGCCGTTTCCTTCTCCGCGGCCGAACACGATTATCATCAGAATCATGTGAGTGGCACGGCGCGTCTAAGCAATGTTTAGCGCCACGGACAGGGAAGTGAAGGACACTCAACTCACAAGCAACATGAACGGCAGAATCATCGTCAAAGATCCTGACGTTGATCGACGCCTTGCAGTTACCCTCGACGTTCTTCAACCCGTGTCAGATTCCGGCCCAGAGTGCGTGCGAAACCTACCTGGTGGGGGCCTCCCGCGCGTTGACTGCGAGATTGAGCCCGCCTCGACGCCCGTTGACGAGAACAAACGAAGAGTGTGTGTCTCTGAGGAATCACATTAGATCCAAACGTAGAAGAGGTACGCAAGTCCTACCCAAGGAGAGCCCTTCTTGGTACTCGAATACGCTGTGCGCTGAAAAAGGCTGCTCAACATTCATGAGCACTCTACATGAATGGCGCGCACCTTGATATACGTCACATCTAATCGGGCTTCCTCAGCAGCCTTCCACTCCTCAAACTCTTGCCAACTGTCAAAGAAGTGCGTAGCCTTGCTGAGCGCGCCGGGGCGCTTGCTCGGGGACATGAGCTTAGCCATGAACGCTTCGTCCGTGCATTCGTATTCGAGCTGGCCACAGCGCTCGCGAGCTGTAGCCAGATCGACAGGAGGTGGAGTGCCCTCCGCTTCCTCCTTCGAGAGATCGTTCATGTTGAGTGCGTCCCCTTTGAGTGGTGAAGGGCAGGCGGGGAAGGAGAACAAAGGGCGTCCGGGCCCGACGACGACGAAGTCGAAGTCAACAATGGAACCAAAACGGATAGATCCGCGCGTGACAGCATCTCGATCGCGCTCGTCACATCACACTCTTCCCTTTTCGTCGAGCGCTTGTTCTGTTCCCCTCACCTATTCATACCACCACGTCCATCATGACCCTCCGCAACAACCTCCACCGGCGCAATCACAAGGAGCGCGGCCAGCTTAAGCACCGCGAGAAGCTCGGCTTCCTCGAAAAGCACAAGGACTACGTCCTCCGCGCGCGGGATTACCACTCCAAGCAGGATCGCTTGACGCGCTTGCGCCAGAAGGCAGCGGAGAGGAACAAGGATGAGTTTTACTTCTCGATGAACAGGGAGAAGACGAGGGTGAGTGGAATGAGTGGTAGGGAACGTAGCAGACGCTGATCGACGCTTGGCAGAGAGGTGTACACTTGAAGGACCGGGGAAACACGTCGCTACCTGTAGATTTTGTGAAGGTTTTGAAGACGCAGGATGAGAACTACGTGCGGACGATGCGCGCGTCGAATCTCAAGGTGCGTAGCCAGTACATCCTCGCCGATCTGTCGTATACTCATACGGCACACAGAAAATCGACAAACTGAAGGCCCGCCTCATGTCCCAAGCCGATCTCTTGAAGCCAGGCACGGAGGACGAGGACGATCTCGACGCGAATGAGCTCGAGGTTTTGCGGAATGTGGACATCTTGCCGAAACCGAGTGGGAAGGGCAAGGGGAAAGCTCGTGCAAAGTCTCGGCACATCGTCTTCGTCGACTCCCCTCAGGAGGGTGCGTACTTCCCTGCTCTTTTGCACAGCGACGGTCCTAACCGTACATCAGCCCGCAAACTTGCGTCCGAAGAGACTACGCAGCCCGAGGCCACAAACGAAAAGATGGACGTCGATGACGAAGAGCCCGACCTCGGCTGGAAAGCCGAGCCCTCATCAAAGCAAAAGCGACGCAAGCCCGCTCCCCTTCCAGCCGCAGAGGATGACGAAGCAGACTGGTACGACGAAGAAGAACACGACAACCCAGGAAGCACCGACCGATCCCGCATACTCAAAGAACTCTCCGCCCGCCTCGTCCGCGATCGCCAGCTCCGCTACGCACAGCGCGAGTTCGAGATGCAGCGGCTGCTCATGGGAAAGGGCGGCCGGACAAAGCTGCGCGGCGCCGAACGCGTCGAGGCCAGCGACGACGAAGACAGCGATGATGAGGACGCACTCGACGCTCGCGGCGGCCGTCCGCTCAAGGCGAAGGCCTCCACCGAGCCCACGGCCTACAAGCCCCGCATATACAAGTGGCGGCTGCAGCGCAAGGCCTGACCCACGTACGACGAACCTTCCCTGCTATTCGTCCTACCATGTACAATGCAAATGTGGTGACTGGTGTCCATTCCCGTACGAATAATAGGGTGTGTGATTACTGTAGTCCGTTCGTGGTGATGTGTACTACTGGGTCCGTGCGAGAATGGTATCGCACTGGTACGTGCGAAGATAGTATCGCACTGAATTCGTGCGAATTAGGCATCACACTGATGTCCGTTGCTTTTATACAAGCATGAACGCGCCGGCCAAAACGCCGCCAAGGGCCATCCACGACGCGCCCTTCATCTGCAGGAGGGACACGGCGGAGTCGGAGTCCGACGAGGATGAAGAGGAGTCCTTCGGCTGCGCGACGCTCGAGTTGTCGTAGGTGACGCCATTGAGGTCAGCCGCGACCTGGAAGACGGAGCCGCCGCCGTACTCGTAGAACTGTGTCAAACATCAGGTGAATCTCGTTGAGAGATGCGAGCAAAAACGTACGTCCACGAGCATGAAGTTCGGTGCACGTCCGTACTGGTTAGTGCACGTCTCAACCTGCGTACCGAGAGAGCCCGTGCCAGAAGCAGCGTTGGTCGTGTCCGCGTTGTCCTTGTCAGGGACCGGGTTGCCGAGCAGTACTTTATCCTGCAGCATTCGTTAGCAATTGATGACATTCGGGCAGAATATGCATACCAAGAAGTGGTTGATCAAGTACATCTGCGTGGACGTGTCGCCCTTCGTGCGGTTGACCTCACAGTCAAAAGTGGTATCTGTCACATCGTACGCGGTCTCCCAGATATTGGTGAACTCTGACATTATCGTAAACACCGCACAGCTTCCAGAGATATGATGCGCACTGACCATCGACAAGGTAGGACACAGAAGAGGTATCGGCCTGGTTGTCGAGGAAAGTAACCAAGCGCTTGCCATCATCAATCATCTCCCCTAGGGTCGGCCAGCTCGATGCAGAGAGCGTGGAGGTCGACGGTGAGTACGAGACCTGGTCCAAGCCGGCCGACTCGAAGACCGTCGCGTACTCCGTAGGTGCCACATTGTCGATGTTCACGATCAAGATGGATAGGACTGCGCCGACGGTCAGTCAAAGGAACAGAGGCCGGTACGATGCTACTCGCCATCGTTGGTGTTGTCGTCCATCCATGACTTGACTGCGAAGACGTCAGCCGTCGATCCTTCCGGATCGACGCAAGCGCTTACCTTTCTTTAGGTAATCCTCAAGAGTGCCACCGTTGAACAGGGACTATGATCAAGTCAGCGACAATCCATTTCGCAAAGAAACGCGCATACGCAAGACGTGTGACACAGCTGCAAGGTGTTGTCCTGGTTGTGGACCTGTAGCTGGAGCATGCGAATCCCATCCTTCAATTGTTGGGTGACTGAAT
>JAMQCK010000295.1:0-30229 GCA_024196135.1 Pleurotus ostreatus/Saccharomyces cerevisiae fusant | reverse complement strand
CGGATGCGGAGGCCATCGACAGCCTGGGCCCGAACTTCTCCCCCGTCGACGCGCTGAACAAGTTCTTCCCAAATGGTGCGCGCAATTCAAGCACTTCAGAATAGTCCGTGAACCCCCTCTGCAGAAGCATCCCTTGCGAACCTCGAGAGTGTGCGCAAGTCTCTCGCCGATGATCAGGCCGCCCTCGAGCGCGAAATCGCCGGCCTACGCGAAGATCTTAAGCGCGAGCAGGACCCATCGAAGATGCAGCTGCTTCAGGAGATGATCTCGGTGCGTACTCATATCCCTCCCTTTCTTACTCTGCTCTAAACGACTGCCTAGGACCTCCTCTCTCAAATGGCGCGCATACGAGAGAACGCGACCGAGTCCGAGGCTGTAGTTCGCAACATCACGAAGGACATACAGGTCCTTGACCTCGCCAAGAAGAACCTCATCCACAGCATGACTACTCTCAAAAGGCTGCAGATGCTCGGTATGAGCCGTCAGTCCCCCATCCCACGATCACGTAGCTGAAGTCCGTATAGTGAACGCCCTCACTCAGGTGGAAGGCATGATACCCGAGAAACGCTACGCTGAGATCGCGCAGACGTTGGCTGTGCGTGAAGTCACTTGCTCTGTATGACAATCCCATGCTCATCATCAGTGTTCTCGCGCAGGCAGTCAAGCAGATCTCAAACGCATTCCGCCCCTACATCACTATACCCCGCATCGCACAAATATGGAAGCGCATCCAGGAAGTACAAGGGCGTATACGAGGCATCCTGGATGAAGACTTCGATGCCTTGTGTGTGGATACCCCCTTGCATGAAACGTATGAACCACTAACGGCTACGCTCAGCTTCATGCAAGACACCAGCAAGCCCGTTAGACCCACTATCATGGCCGACGCATGCCTTGTCGCCGACGTACTCGGCCCTGATGTGCGCGCCCACCTGATAGATCGCTATGTCGCGCTGGAGATGAAGGACTACCGTCGTATATTCCGACCAGTACGTGCTGTACTGGCACTGCAAGCAGCCATCTCACCAGTCGCAACCCTCAGACCGACGAAGCTGGTCAGCTCGACAACCTCGCACGCCGCTTTTCCTGGTTCCACCGATTACTCCAAACACACGAGCTCGAACAAGGGCGCGTCTTCCCTGGAGAATGGCGCGTTGGATGGTTCCTTGCCGCTCGCTTCGCTGACATCACGCGGTAAGTCCAGTTACTCACGCACTGAAGACCGCTTTTAGTCTGACAAGTGATAACTTGAAAGGGATGATCTAGCCGTCGTCCTATCGAAGGCTGCACCGACTCTTACTGCTAAGTCCCTGCTCGAGAATCTCGAGTTAACGACGACCTTCGAGGCCGGGCTTGCGCGGAAGTGGGCCACTCCTGTAAGCCTTTATATATCTTCTCCGTGCGCGGCTAGTGAGTTGATGGCTCCGCGACCAGTTCCAGGAAATCCTTGACGCCACGAACACCACGACGCAAGGCGTCGGTCCGCGGAAGCCTATCTCTTCAGCATTCGAGCCGCATATGGGCATCTTCATCGATGCGCAGGACAAGTATGTCGGGATCGCGTTCCCTTTCTATGGTATGCTAATGTTGCGTACAGGGCGCTTGCGGCCTTGCTCGCACCTCATCGCAGTAGCGTGAAGGGTGCCGCGAAAGCCCGTCCCTCCTTGGATGTACCGGCCGAAGGTGAGTCCTGACTCGCTTTGTACGTATCCCCCAGAAGCTGGATCCATAGCAGGAGATGCAGACGAAGGCGCTACGCCGATGACCGTACTTCCGTCATCCACTGAGCTTTTCCATGCGTACGCGGGGAGCCTTGAGCAGTGTGCAAAATTGTCGACCGGCAAACCGCTCTTCGATCTCGCGGGATTGCATAAGAAGTGGCTCAAGATATATGCCGGTCAGTACCTCGCTCTAGTCGTATGGCTAGGCTGATACGACAGTTCCTTGTAGAGGATGTTTTGGCTCCGAGTCTCAAGACGTGAGTATATTGCCACGCGCTATCGAAGGGTTGTATTGACTGGATGTATCCGTCTTCAGCCCCACACCGCGCTCGCGCAAGTCGACCGAGTCTCGCATGGACATGAACATCCTCAAGCAAGCCTGCCTCGTCATCAATACCGCCGACTACTGCCAGACGACCTCTGCGGAACTCGAACAAAAGATGCGCGAGCAGGTCGACGAAGCATACAAGGAGCAGATCTCCTTCCAGGCCGAGGCAGACTACTTCGTCAGGTGCGCCATTTTTTTTTCTTTGCCATCAAGCTCGCGAATTTCAATCAATGCGTCTTTCTCAGCGTCATCTCCTCCGCGATTACCATCCTCCTGCACGAGCTCGAGGTCGGCGCCGAGCCGGGCTTCTCGGCGATGACGCGGACCGCTTGGGCGACCTTGCAGCAGGTCACCGGCCCCTCTGTGTATACGAGTCAGATCGTTACCGCGACGGAGCAGGCAGTCGCTGCTATCAAGCCGCTCGTAGAGCAGAAGCGATACCTGAGGAACTTCTTCGATAAGGCGGCGAGGTGAGCGTGGCGGGGGCGCGGTTTGGGAAGGTGGCGCTGACGCGTTGCTCTTAGTCTGGTCCTGGCGAAGTTCACAAATGCGCTGGTGAAGAGCCGGCCTATCAAGGAGACGGGCGCTGAGCAGGTCGGTGACTTTACGGTACACGGCATTGCGGAGCTGACGGACACAATCTGCAGCTTCTCATCGACCTTCAAGTGCTGAAGGCGCACCTGCTGAAGCTACCGGGCGACTTCGTGACGTCGGGCTACACGAAGAGCGTGAACAAGGCAACCACGCGACTGGAGACGTTGCTGAAGGTCGTCATGACGCTCGTGGTATGGTGACTTTACCACAAACCATCCCATGCGCTAACAATCTTTGTAGGATCCGCCGGAGGGCTTTATCCTGAACTACACTGTCCTTGTCGGCGACGCATCCTTCTCTAACTTCCAAAAGGTCAGCAGAGTTTTAATGAGAATATCGCGCGGCGCTGGCTGATATTCCATCGTACAGATCCTCGACCTCAAAGGCACCCCCAAGGGCGAGCAAAACACACTCCTCGATCAATTCCTCACCATCACGAGCACCAAGCCCGAGCTCGAGGGCTCGTCCTTCCTCACCTCCCTTGATATGGACCCGCAGGCATCGACGTTAGCGCTCGTCAGTCCGCGGCCAGTGCCGTGGAACGAGGGCGGTGAGGGCCCGGGACGGGAAGGGCTGTTCGCTGGACTTGCATCTCCGCCGCCGGCATCGGGGAATACGCCGGACGGACAGAAGCAGGGGGAGAAGAGGGAGGTGTTCTCGGATATCAGGCGGTTTGTGAGTTTTGGGTTGAGGAGGGATGCGCAGGGGCCGGCTTGAGGGTTACGGCATGTCGTATCACCTTCCATCAGTGACGATACATGTCGATCTGCCGTGACTGCATATCGTTGTTCTGCCGTAACTGCGTATGAATTCAAAAGACTACCCTAGGACGAGCGCCTGCTTCAATCTAGCGACTGCCACACCTGGAGTACCTTCGATGCCCTTGGTGCTGTGCATGGGGGGACTACGTTTGTATACCGCGTCTTGTGCCGCGAACGACAATGGGCTAATGGGCACGACTATGGGGTTTAGTTGTTGGGCTCCGGGGCAGACTTGGCGAATGCGTTCGAGGTGCCGACGAGCTTTGCGTGGGCCCCGAGGCCGGATGTAGTGCCGAAGATGACGGGCGTGGATATGGAGGGTGAGACGATGCGAAGGTGGTGCGCTCGAATCAGCGGACAATCGGCGAGGATGTGGTCGCGGGTTTGGGTGGTGCGTCTCTGCAAGGGCACGCTGGTGGTTCGGATGGTACAAAGCGCGCGTAGTAGACGCCACGAAAGCCGTGGCATGAGATAGTTTGGATGATGCGCGTGTAAATGCGGCAATCTCCAGCGAAGTCGCGGTAGAATAGTGCAACGTGCTTCGCATTGTCTTCTTCTAGGCACACGCTGTGTCGAACAGTGGACTGGCAAACTCATACCCGAAGGGGATTAAACCAGAATCTCCACGATGTTGGGCCACTGTTTGCACTTCTTGAGATCGTGATATCCGGCATTGGACTTCTTCTGAATCGACATCGGATGGAAGCAGGGGAGCAATCAGACTTCGCGGCGTTGGCCGCCTCGCTGCCGTGAGTCAAGAGATCAAGAGACGAAGGGCTTACGACTCCCGACTTACAGCTGCGGACGTCACTGATGGACCTGCCCCGTTTGGAACTATCGCCGTGGTGGACGTTGTGCGAGCTCAGACAATCTCGGAGACCTCACAGAACGGTAGAGCATCATCGAAAAACCCCGTCTACATACCCATTCTGTTGACCCTCTCATACTCTCGCCATGAAACGTGCCGAAGGTCCCTAGGTGCCCTAACATACGTTACCTCCAACGCCTCCCGCAATTTGACCCGTTGAAACTTCGTAGATGGGGGTTTCTCGCCACGCTCTACCGTTTTGTGAGGAAATCGTATTTTTCCGAGCTTGCGCAGTGCCCGCCTCGGCGATTTTACCGGATGGGGCAGGTCCATCAGTGACATCCGCAGCTGTAGTATATTTTCGCACGTCTATGAGAGCTTAAGACCATGCCGCTTCTAAGGCCTCACCAGTGCATAGCATCCCTCATTATGCGCCAATCTTATAAGGATCGGGCTGCTTCACTATCACTCACCCATTATACGATGAGCTCACGACTCTTCTACGCCCTCGTTCACTTCGTCATTGGCATGCTGGAGGCCTGCCTTCTGCAGGATCTGTCCATGACGGCGCGTCGAGTCTTGCTCGCTGTTATCACCCCGATGGCCATTGCTCTTAGCATCTACTTCATCACGCCGCCCGTCATCCTCCAATATTGCGACGACGTACGCATTGAGGCTCATGCCTCTTTGACCGCCATGATGAAAGTTGATCGAGACTTGGGGGCTTCCTCAACCCATACCTCGACGGAGATTCCCGTCCTGGCGGAGGTTCGTGATAGGTGAGCATGCGAGTTCGAATCCTACCTCTCGCATTGCTAACCGCTATATCTTCTCAGGCTTCACATCCTAGATCAGAAGAAGTACGATCTCGAGCGTACGGTTTGGGGCAGACGGAGGAATGCCTTCGTTTGCTCGATTTTGTCTCTTCCCCGCTCCTACGCTGCCTTGAAGCTTCTATGCGCGTATAACACCGTGTCGCACGACTTGAAGGTGCGTATGCAGATTCTCTCCGCCATTTGAAGACTGAACATTCCTACACATAGGTGGTCGAGTGCTCGTGGGAGCCCCGGGCCCGTCCACCTAACCGACAATCAACAAGAGACCCAAACGTGGATGTGGAGGTTGGAATAGCTGGTTCATCGCCTCGTGACCTCCATGCGTCTGCGTCGGGTGAAGACCCGGTTGCGGGGAACTGACGCTTGAAATGTGCAATTACCTACACACTTCTGTTGAGGTACTTGGCTGCCGTCTAGCACGCGTCGAGAGCTCCACAGAATTTATGACTTTATTCTGTTGTCGTGCGCGTGGACCTGGTTTGCTTATTATTTATGTGCAACGCCCCTTTGCCAGCGAATCGATTTCGTACGCTAACCATCGATTGGTCAAGTATTGTACCTTCAAAATTTGATTTGTGAGGCAAGTCTCCTGGTAATTGTTCGAAGTAACGTACGCTGCTCGTAGACAGGGGGTGGCGCACCGAAGTCATCGCTGAACGTTCACCGGAGGATGCAGTGGGCTGAACATTGACTGGGATATAAATGCAGGAGCGTGACTTTGGCTGTCAACTGGAGAAAGTGCGGCTCGCTCTGGATCATCTCCGACGTGTCTAGGCGAAGGGTGCTTTGTTGAGTCTCTGCTAGCAACAGCCATTGTCCTCCACTAGGAGGAGCTTGCTTGCGAGCATGGCAGGGCTCCTTGGCAACTCACAGCTTCTTCGCAGTGAACGAAGGGCACCACACCATTGTACTCCAAATTACCGTCCAATACCCGCGCGTAGGACGTCATGTTGCCACTCCCTTTGTATCCCCATTGTACTCATATTGTTGCCTGCCTGTCCTTCTTCGTCGGTTGCCTCTGCAGACAATAGCCCTGCGTCTCATAGCCTTACCAGCGCCTCCCTTTCATGCAGTCCGCCACCACTATAAGTACGAATCACCTCTCTTGGTCTACATCAATTTACAATGCATTCCGCCCTCGTCCTCACCCTCCTCTTTGCATTACTTCATCTTTCCTTCAGGGCTTTGGAGGCCCACGCTGGACTAGAGATGATCCCCATTGTTGACGCTGGCGCCCTCATGGTTGTCTTCGCTGTCGTGGCTATTGCCTTCTTCATTTGGAGCCATTCACCCACTGTTATCCTTCGATCCTGCGAGAAGAAATACCAGGAGGCGCGCGAAGCGCTCGTTATCTCATCCGACAAACTTGAGGAAGGCAAAGCTCCTCATCAGCGGTATAATGAGCAACTCACCTACGACAGTGCCCGTAAAGCGTGAGTGTGTCTGTCATCTTCTATTTTTCACCGCTCATGCTTCGCAGACTCGACAAACTAGATGCTGACATGGGCGAGATGATCACCAAAATCAGGGCGCTTCATCAAAACCGCACACTTCGCGCGATACGTGCGCTTAGCTGGACATGGGCAGCTATAAATCTACGGGACGCACTTCGCGACGCGCGGGAAGACACGAGGGTAAGCGATATGCTATATTCGCCTGTTACCTCACTGACTTGACGATTGCAGAGTCTCTGTCCTCTGGCTCATCCATTGTCAAAAGCACCCGCCGGACCATTACTCATAACCGACAAGTTCATAGAAGGCTTAAAAGTCATCATCAGTGCGATAGCCGAAAAGACGTTGAGCGGGTGATAGTGCAATGTTGAAGGATATAATTTCTCCCTTTCAGTCTTTCGCTTGGTGTCGCTCTGGTTAGTGCCACCGTATATATTGTATTATATGAGTATCGTCTCTGTGATCCTCTAATTACGTTCCGCTATGTACCCTATATCTGAATGTGTCATTGATGTGTTTGAAATATGGCACTTTCAAGAAGATAAGTCATGCACTGGAAGTTCAACTTCGGTCACGTGGATATCACGCATGAGTCAGGGCTCCATCGGCGAAAACCGACCTGGCGACAGAACGGAACACCATGTAACTCTGCCGCGACATCATCAGAGCTTGACGTTTAACGTTAGCACTAGGGCTCGAAAGTAAGTTCTGGGCTCGACTTATCGGGGCTTACTGGGGTATATGCAAGTATGCAGAAGCGTGCGAACTGCAAGCCGCGTATGTACAGTACACAAGCTCAGTATGCCATTGTCCACCATGTTATGATAGAGAACAGCAGCAACGGTAGTATAGCCACATCTCGTACATCGTACAATACATCCCTCCTCAAGCTCCGTTGCCTACCCGGGCGCGCACCTATCAACGTTGTCTTCAACACGCGCTTCAAAGGCGCAGCGTAAGACGGAGAACTTCGCTCAGATCCCGGAGAGCTACGCTGGCGCCCTAATCGCGATGGTCGCCGTCCGCTTGATGATGATGCTGGCGCGGGAAGGGCGTCTGCGTCTTCCTTCTCGTCGAAATCGTCGTTTTGGGAAGACTGTGCCTGCCCGACGACGCGTATGAAAGGACGTGTGGCAGAGGTACAGCGCCACGGCCCGTCGCTGGTATGCGGAGAGCGGCGCCGATATCGTGCCAACGCATTCACGGCACCGATAAGAGCGAGAGAAAGCACGAGTAATGGTACATAGACGCCGAGATAGATATGCAGCTGATCGGGCAGCAAGCATAGAGTCGTTACAGAGGCGGCAGCGTCGTCAGAGCCGCGCTCGGTCGGCGCGAGAGATAGAAGCTGATATCCAGGTCGCCTGACGCCCATCGCCATGGACAGACTCTTCACCGTGATTTCTTGCGCAGTGAGCCCAGAGTAGTGGTGCATATACTCGCAATAATCGTGATCGTCTCCGCTGCGCCGAGGTCTATCTTTCGCGTCGGTCGGCAAGGCGGGAAGACTCACCTGAAGACGTAGATGGGCTTGATGGCTTCCAGCAGCATCTGGCTCGCCTCGCGACTGATGGTGTTCTCGTACCCTCCACCATGCCCTGCGCGAATGGTCCCTCTTTCTCGGAGTGGGCCGCATCCACTCTTTGGTGGTCGGTGGAGGGGTATGTGGGTGAGCAGGATGCGAGGAGTTGCGTCGTCTACAGGTGGGCTACATTTAGACGCGGTCGATCTGGGGATGTGGGGCAAGAGCGCACCTAAATCACGTGGGCTATTCTTCGCGAAGGACATCGTGCCGTTCGGTGGGAACGACCACTCGTCGAACGTGCGTCCGAGGGAGATGCGCTCGCGGTCCTCGTCGACGAGACTGGGGGCGTCGATCATGACGAGGGCGTGGCCGCCTGCGTAGATGATCTTGTTGGGTTCCCCGAAGTGCGCGACGTAGCGTTCGTCGGCTTCAGTGGATCGCGAGTATGCAGAGGGTTCGCCAAGGCCGATGTCGTGGTTTCCGGGGATGTAGTATGTGGGGGTCGTGCCGCTGCCTTGAAAGACCCGCCGGAAGCGACGATGATAGGCAGAGTACCTGCGATGGGGGATGGGATGTAAGTACCGATGCGTCGGGGAACGAATGCGGAACGCACTCTTCGTCCGTCATGTCCATCCGTCCGTTATCCAGCATGTCTCCGAGGAAGACAATCTTATCCGGGCGGGAGCGCAGGGCCGCGCGCCAGTTCTTGCGCAGATTGAGATCGACGACGACCTGGGAGAGCCATTGCAGCGCAGGATGGCGTCCGGGGTACGAGTTCATATCGAGGATCTGAGGGTCCGCAACCAACAGAACATGCTCCACATCGTCAGCGCGCTAAGATTGGGGGTCAGATACGACGACGCGCAGCTCGCTGGCGACGCACATCCTGGCGAGGGTCCGGCCATTCGCACGAGCCGGCGTGGCGATAGAACGTCCATAGTTCGAAGTAGAATACAGAAAACACCCAGACGATGTTCAGCGCCTGAACAACGACATGGCGACCCGAGGGCATGAAGGGAGGAGGAGAAAGAGGATGGAAATCGGAAGCGCAGCGAAGTCGAAGAACGGAGTTCCCTTTCCAGTCCAGTGACGATACGAGGCCCCGAATCGGGGCGCAGCTGAGCCGAACTCGCGACCGACCGGCAGTGCCTGACAAGCGGAGCCATAGACGGGACCAAAGCGGCGGTTATTTAAGAAGGACTCCCGTGAGCTTCGCGTCGAGGAGGTCCTGGTTCAAGTCGTTGCGGCGACCGTCCAGAGTGTTGACGGCGATCCGAAAGCAGCTCTGCGTACAGAAACTTCGAGCAGCAAGCGTCTCCTTGTTCTCCAGCCAATAACTCACAGTCTTCAGGACCAATTCTGGACTGCAGGTGCTTGACTTGGCGCGGAGAATCGGTTGATATCTCGAGTAACAGGCGTTCACAAGCGCAAAGTCGCGAGGTGCCGAACGGCTACTATGCGCTCGCCGCTCGGTACACAACCGTCGACACGCTATCGGCAGTGTTTTGGAAGAGACGCCTTGTCGTTGAAGACCCCAACTCTTGAGTGCCGAGTCTGAGTTCAGATGGGAAAGGAAGCACCGCGACAAGCCTTCGCATGTGCTCGTAGATAATTGTGATCAGGTGTCTTTGTGGTCTGTCTCTTCGGATGTCCTGAAAGTCAAAGAACACACACGAGTTTCTGAACAATTTACACGGGAAAGGTCGCTGCGTTCGGTATGCCGGAGTCCTGCCAAGCTTCAGCTCGTCAGGGTGCAAGATGATCGACGTCGACTGTGATGCAGCGTGCGAAAGCAGACCGGCCCGGGGGCGCTCTTCCGGCCCGGACTCCGAGCCTTTGTTCCATTCATTCTTTGGCTTTCAACTTCAACAATTCCTGGACTTGTCCTCTTCCCTTTAGAACTCTTTACGTTGACTTCCGACACCTGGTCATCTAACTCCAATACTAAATAGGATATTTTGCTTCTTCCCGATGTTCAGCTCGTCCTCAGCAAGAAACGCAAGATGCAGTCGGACTGTCCGATCCATCCCTTGCACCAGGTCGTCGCGCTATGCTGGACCTCGTCAACAAACTGCACAGCAGTGTTTCCTCCTGGATTATACATTCTCACGAGTTTAAGTGTGACTGACGAGCACAAGGGTCCAGATGGACATTGTTATGCATCGCAACTGCCCGCCCTCGTAGACAACTCCGATAACTTCAACCCCACAGACCTGCCCCAGATCGCCGTCATAAGCTCTCGAAGCGTGCCACCCTCATCGAGTCCATATCGGGCATCACCCACTACCGCGCGTCGCGGGAACCTGCACTCGGTACGCGGACGCCGACGGCTATGTTTCCAATCGTCATCCCGAACTCATGGCTCGCGACCTGCCCCTTTTAGATGCCCGTCCGAGTGCCGGCTCTCGCGGTCGGACGGGCGCTCGTCACCCTCCGCTTTACGGTGGATGAGAACGGGCAGGCGCTCGGATAAGCCAGACACGTGCCGTTTGGGGAAGCTATCTTCGACAAGAGCCTGGTTGAGGAGCGCACTCGCCGCGCACAGAAAGCGATACTCAGTCCGCGAACGGATCGTCACTCTTTTTGACGAACTCGTGCGATGATGCGAGTCCGGAGGAACAGCTGACGTTCTCGAGCAACTGCGTCGAGTTGAAGATTAGCGAGCCAGATGTCGCGAACCTGTCTTTCATCGGCCTTCCTGGTAAGCAGAGGGCTGGATACCTATGATAAGAGCAATGGCTGACGCGCCAATAGGGTTAATTGCAAGTGTTGGTGGTCACGGAAAATCAGGCGGCATCAGTATAGTCGAAAACCTCGTGAAGGCGTAGATCAAAAAGTCCAGCTGCGTGAATCTGCTCACCGTGGCCTCCGAGAGTCAGTACTTCCCCGTATCCTTTTTCCGCTCTGTACCAACTTCTCCCCGCAGCCGACTTCGAGAACCAAGGCGCTCACTTCCTAGGCAAGGAGTTCGACCCATAGAGTCGGCGCACTATCGGTAAGTACCTTCGAGCCCAATACACCGTCACGCACTCGCACCATTGCATGCGTCCTCGCCAAGCCCGGCCGCATCCACCTCGGCGCACTACAAGCTCGCGTGCAACTCAAGTGAGCACGAGGATCGACCCCATTCGCAACTATGTTCCCTTTATAACGGGCGAAAATGGCGAGGGAAAGGTTGGGGTCGACGAGGTCCTCGAGGGGCTATCAGATATGGGAATCTTGGTTGTTTGGTTGGGTATCAAGAAAGTCTGCCCAAGCTGCCGCCTGCCGACCAGATGGAGCCCGCATTGGAGATGATGGCTGACGCGTCGGCGTATTTCCATGGTGTCGCTTGGCGTCTCCACGCTTGAGTGTAGCAGCCACTCACACACGCCGCCACAGTCGCGTTCAAGCGCTACGTCTGAAACGTCGCGAAGGCCATTGACAAGGAGCTCCTCCGGGGTATCGAGAAGGAAATCCACAGCGCGCTGCTGACGGGCCTTCGTGAGCGAGCCAGAGCGTCGGCGTATGTGCAGGGAGGATGCCCAGGGTTGTCGGCAGACGGCGGCCAAGCGGGAGGAGCTGCAGAGCAAGCTTAAGCGCCTCACGGGTGCCAGCAAGGAGTTGATGAGCCTGGGGAACTGAAGACGAGGTCCTGAAAAACTTGAATTGGATCTATAGACGGATTTTTCCTACTGTATCTTCTCGTTAATCTCATCGATAGAGTTGTTGGTTCCCAGACCTCCCAGCCCTCCCCGTAACACGAGCCAAGCGTCGTCGAGGGCGTCTTCCAACAGCTTCGGCGCCATTCGACCATCTGCGAGACGATCGCCGATGCGCGGGCCTGGCGATCCGCACGGAGATTGCCGCCGTTGCCCCTGACGGGTTTCTATTGTTGCATGACGAACCCAGCACAGCGCCTAATTTACTTCTTGAACACGACCATCATGAGCCCCTCGCCGACGCCCGCTGTCGAGGACGATGAGCCCGCGCGCAAGAAGCGGCGGCCGGGCGCCTGCGACCTTTGCAAGAAGCGCAAGAGTGCGTAGAGGTTCTGTATCCGCGCCACTGAGCACTGACCCCGCATTCCCCAGTCAAGTGTTAGTGTCATTTCGATCGAGGCGGGAGGGACTGAATGCGAACGCGCCGTCTAGGTGATAGCAGTCAGATGCCGAACAACAGGTGCACTCATTGTGTGCAGACGGGGAGTGAGTGCACACACCATGAGGTGACGAAGGTGCGTGTGCTAGACATCATCCCCCTCGCTAATGCTGACGGTAATTCAGAACTTGGACACTGGAAGAGGGTGAGCGCGATCGATCATGGCTTTGTTACTCTTACTCACGCTGCTTCAGGCGCAAGTACGTCGAGGGATTGGAGCAGCGACTTGTGAATATGGAGAAGCTGTTCGAGAGGGTCCGTCGTGCACATGCTCCAATCACCTCGCTCTGACCGCGTATCGCAGCTGCTTCCCGGCGTCAACCTAGCAGAAGAAATTGAGAAGGCGAACGAGGCAGAGAACGCACCTGAGGTTCCTGCAGACCTCGGCAACCTACCAAGGAACGACGACGATTCTCCAGAGGCGCGCATGGTGTCTCGCTTCCAGAAATTACATCTACAACCTGACGCGCATCGGTTCTACGGCAAATCGAGGTCCGTGAACTCTCACATCCATCATTGTCATACGATCTCACCATGACTGAAGTGGGGTTATGCTGTTGAAAGCCACCATCGAAGTCATGGATCAGTACGCGGCGACGAAGCCCGGTTTCCGACCACGAGATCGTGGAATGAGGAGACCAGAGTATTGGAATCAATGCCCTGTACGCCGGTCTTCGACACCGCTTCCGAACTGCTCTGACCTGTACAGTGGCAAATCAGGGCGTCCGACTATCAGGAGCAGAGGATGTTCCAGTTTCCTGAGGACGACCTCATGAACCATCTGGTAGACTTGTACTTCAAGTATATCAATCCGTTTCTTCCACTGCTGCACAAGGTAATTAGTTTTGGCAATGTTGACGACAATGCTAATGCGGCATCATACAGTTCACCTTCGAAGGGTTGATAAGACAAGGAGAGCATTTCAAGGATCGGGAATTCGGTGGCGTATTGCTGCTTGGTATGAGAGCGACCTCCTACTGCTACGATTGTACCAATCCCGACTGAGGTTTTTACAGTATGCGCAAACGCCTCCCGTTACTCGGACGACCCACGGGTTTTGCTGCCTGGTGCCAACTCGCAACATAGCGCCGGATGGAAATACTATCAGCAAGTCACTGTCGTCCGTTCGAATCTCCTCAAGAAGCCTACGCTGTACGAGTTGCAGATGTATGCTGTAAGCATCAGGCCTGTTGAGCGTACGGACACGGGGCTTACTTCCATCAGCTATCTGTTTGCTATGGTCAAGGGAGCTCTAGGCCGCAGGGCTGCTGGACCGAGGTCGGATTTGGGCTACGTATGGCGATGGATGTTGGCGCACATCGACGGCGTACGGGAAAGCCCACACCGCAGTACGAGTTATGGAAGCGGGCGTTCTGGTGAGTGCATAGTCTGCCTTGAAGAGCCTCTCTGACCATGGTCATGTCAGGGTATTACACGTGCTAGATACCAGCCTAAGCTCTTTCTTCGGGCACCCATGCACGTTGCACACGGACGAGTAAGTGGCTGCCCAAATCTTCGCGGCCACAAGATTGAACCATCGTAGGTTCGATCTCGACACGCTCGTAGAATGCGACGACGAATATTGGGACACCGGCGATCCCGAGACAAATATGCAGCAGCCCAAGGGCAAGCCTTCCTACGTCGCATTTTTCAACTGCTACGCGAGGCTCATGGAGATCTATTCCTACGCCATGCGCATGCTCTACTATACCCGCAAGCCGTCTATGTACAACAACAAGGCGACACCTACGCAAGTGATTTTGAAGCTGGACTCCGCGTGCAACGCATGGTTGGACTCTATACCCACACATTGTAAGTCTTGGTACTTCTTATCCAGGTATCGCAGGTCCTGACCACGGACAGTACGCTGGGACCCCAACCGTCAGGACCAGTTGTTTTTCGACCAGTCGGCATGCCTATACTCGGTCTTTTACCACCTCCAGATCTTCATCCACAAACCCTTCATCACGTCCTTGCAAGACCCGGCATCAATGACCTTCCCCTCGCTGGCGATATGCACTTCTGCAGTACGTCCATCGGATTACCATGAGTATATTCATCTGCTAACGCCCCAGCAGGCGCGCTCGTGCGCTCGTATCATTGAGACGCAGAGCAGACGAAGTCCCGTTCCTATGACCTTGGTTCAGGTCAGTTAGGCGATGCATGTCGACATGAGAGTGTACTGATCGCTAGCTTAGTCGGCAATATTCATATCGGGACTTACACTCCTGCTCAACATCTGGATAACGAAGCAGTCGGGGCTTACGATAAACCCGAAGGACATGCAGGACGTGTGGAAGTGTATGCAGACGTTGTCGGCAGCAGAGGGCCGATGGCATATTGCGGGGAAGTTGTGGTAAGTACACGATCATCTCCGCCACTACTGTCTTTCGCTCATTAGTTTCAGGGACATCCTTCGCGAGCTCGCATCCGCGGGCGATCTCGACATCAACGCGCACATATCGGCTCCTGACCAGCAGACGAAGAAGCGGCCACGAGACAACACGGGCGCTTCCTCATCGTCTTCCACTGCAGTGGAGGCGGTCGCGAACGCGTCGCCAGCTTCCTCCGCATCCACGCCGCCAGAGACGCCATCCGCTTATATGCGCTCCCTCCAGCAGTACGCCATGCACGCAACGCCGAACGGCAACGGCGCCGAGCTCAACACGCCCGACGTGCCCCAGTTCTCGGACGAGCAGGTCGAGACGTTCCACTTCATGAACGGGTACATGAACGGGCAGTACGCGATGCCGACGGACTTTGGGACGACGGGGCCGTCGCGCGAGTTTGGGTCGCAGGACTTCGCCGCGTCCGGGTCCGGGCCGGGGCAGGACTTCGTGCAGAACGATCCCATGATGGAGTTTGGGATGTTTGGGATGGGGGATGGGATGTCGGGGATGGGGCTGAACTCGCCCGGGTTTGGCGCAGGGGGTACGAGCGTGGGTGCGGGCTCGGGGCTAGGTGGAAGCCCGCATGGGATGGCTAGTGGGAGCTCTCCTGCTATCGCAGCCACGGGTCTCGGCGCGGGTGCTTCCAGGCTGAACGGCCTGGGTGTGAATGGATCGATGTCGAACGGCCTGAGCGCATCGAGCTCAACGGTGGGTAGCAGCCCGAGCAGCCTGCACGCGGCAGAGGGCGGTAGCCCGCACACGCCTGCCGTGCAGGGCAACTTTTGGAATCCGGCACCGAGTCCGTTCGAGTAAGTCTGATACGTTGACTGATCTCTTCCGCTCTCCTTCTCGAGGATATTGTCTGACGACCCAACAGGACGGACGCGTGGCAACGATACTTGAGCAACGTTGACGATCCCGGATACCCCCAGGCTCCATCGGTGGTCAATTCGCTACACTCGGGCACAACCCAGCAAGCGCAATTGCCCTCGAGGATGAATCCTTTATCGCAATCCGGACTTGGACAACCACAGATGCCTCCGCCATCGCAGGCTCTTTTGGGTCGGCGAATATCTAACGCACGAAGCCCATGGAGCGAGGGTGGATGAGGCGGGCGTCTCGTGGGAGGCGCAGTCGAAGTACGAAGGACTTATCTTTCCCTGTTTGCTCCTCGTCGCACTGTCAATCGATTTGCATTTCAGCGGCATCATTTCGTTCTAAGACAACGTTGGGGCACAGGAGGAGGATTTGACACAATGCGACTCAGGTCAGGCAATTGAGATGTATCCCTGATTCAGATCACCTTAAGCTTCGCGTATAAGAAGTTGGCCCACTAGAATTGTCTTCCAGATTCGACCTGCGAGCGCCTCTGCGGCACGCTTGCCTCCACCTCTCCCGCCTCTTCGTCCTCCCTATCCTTGAGCGCCATGGCAAAGCCGGACGTGAACGTATGAACAACGCAAGGTAGTCATAGAGCATGAGCTAACCTTTCGAATAGGCCCTGCTCGCACTTGTACAGCCTATGGTCGACCTGCAGTGGCGCTCACGCGCGATACACAACAAGTTCCGTCAACTAAAGGGGTTGCTGGCTCCTACCAAACTCAAATCAGCAGACTTCCAGCGCGACGTTGAGACCGCCACGCAGGAGGTAAAGGCGCACATCGACAAGGCCTGGATAACGGCAGACGCATGCGCCCATCTCGTGGCAAGGCTTCACGGCGTGCTCAAGCTCTGCGTCCTCCAGGACCTGGGCGAAGATCACTTCCTTCCCTTCTTCGAACCGCTTGACGAGCCCGCCAACATCTCCTCACTGACGTCGGCTCTGCAGACATTGCAGGCGTCGCTGCACACCCATCTGGTGTATCCACACGGGTTGAACGGCGGTGTGTATGCGAGGATCGTGCCCCTCGTCCAAGGGCGTAAATTTCCGGTAGCCTTTCACAAGGCGGAGGCGCTCCTTCAAGGTGTGCCTCTCGTGGCACAAATCGACGAGCTCTTGGAGGAGAATCGTCGCACGCCTCACCAATGGAGGGAGGTGTGGGAGGCAGTCACAGGACACTTCCGCCCGCGGTTGATTCTCCAGATCCGACGGCTGCCGGACGATGTGAGGGCAGAGGTCATTGCGCCAGTTTTCGCTGCTACGAAGATGAGCTGGCACTACAAACTTGAATTGGAGCGGACCGCTATACTGATCGCGGATGTGTAGGCGCAATCGGGACCTTGGACCTTGGCGCCTTTCTTTCGGCGAGCCTCTAATGGCGCGCATCGACAAAGAGGTGCGGTTCGCCGAGCAGCGGAAGGTGGCCCGAGGACGATGCATGTACGCTGGATACGGATGTAATTCAGGAGGGTCCGAAGGCCCTCCATCCCTTCAAGCTGAGGGACTAGAGTTCAACACAGCTAGGCGGGGATGCTGGGATTACCGACTGAAGCTGGAGCAGACGTCCACGCATATGGAAGACTTACCATGCTTATGGACATCATCCGAGCTTCTGCGAGTGGCTAAAGCGGGTAGCATCCTCATCGCGATGCAGAACATGGACCACTGATGTCCCTTATTGTCCTGTTCCAGACGAGGACTTACATGTGATCGAGGTTCGTGCGTATTTCCGGGATGCTTGAACCACGCTTGCGACCAGTGATAGGTAGCGTGAGCACATTCGAGGGATAGCGGTTGCGAGATTCACGTTAGAAAAGGCAGAGGAGGTCGCATGACTCCGCAAAACTTTGAAGTAGGTTGTCGTTGGTGGTCGCGGTGTTCGCGGGACGTACCACGAAAAGAGGGCATGTTCGCGCGGTATGAGAGGACGAGAATGCGACCATGCAATCCATGCAATCAATATATTGTGTTCGCGGTACGCTCTAATGATGTGAGCCGTGCTCGTCATGCCCGTGGTGGAAGGGATGTTGGCCCTATTTGCGAAGTTAGCCAAGCGAATGCGACGCCTTAACATGGGACTCACCAAGAAGACCTTTCCGCCATCCTCACTGATGCAAAGTCAGTACTAGCTCGAAGACTCTTGGCGTAGCACGCACCGGATACGATAGAACATGAAGAACCACATTGAACCGCCGATGAGCTTGCCCAGCCATCTATGGCCGGCACCAGGAAGGTGGGGATGGAAGCCCGGGGCTGTCTCGCTGTCAGTCAGTGGTATGCTCTGTGCCGTGCTCGAGGACACTGACGATGCGCTCCGTGGGCCATGGGGATGAACGTTCGGGATAACGAGGGCGGCTGTTGACGCGTATTTACCCACCGTCCGGGACGGCGTCCCGGAAATTTCACGCGGCTGCAGCTCGCCTCCCTCCCCGTCGAACAGCGCGCTCAACGCGACATGGAGCGCCAGAAGAAACGAAGGCGCGATGCGGACTGCCCGATTGTCACCTATCGCGTCGGGCTCCGTACCTTTGAGCGCTTGCTGAAGGGTGGGACGCGTCCGAATTCCCTCTAGCGCGTCTGTGGCTGACCTCGATCACGCAGAGGACTCGCTGGAGGAGACGAAGGAGGCGATACGGCAGAAGCTCAAGGTCGAGGATGGTGTGCAGGTGCAGCTGGCGCAGCTTAGAGGTGGCATGACCATTGATCTGGAGGACGGTTCGTGCTCAAGTTCATTGTCCGAATGTGGGCGCCTAAATTGACCGCGCTGAAAGAGGACGACTTTGACGCGTTCCATACGGCCGCGCACAAGACCTCTGGTGCCACCGTGAAAGTCACTGTCATTCGGGCGAATGGGGTACCCGCATCGCACGTTAGCATCCGGGTGAGTGGCGAAGCTGATGTCCTCTCGAACTTGGTTCTTACTTCTTGCATAGCCCACCGATAGCATATCCAACGCCGTCGCGAATTCCTCGCGCTCCGTCCGCTTTTCCTCTCCTGAGGACGAGCTGCCACACACTGGTGGCAAACGCAAAGCCTCCGCGATCGAGCCCGCCAGCGACGGCGAGAGCGCGTCCGTTCCGCGTCGCCACCGTCCCGTGAAGAGGCGCAGAGATGAGATCCCTGAAGATGCTCCCGAGCCTCAGCAGCCTGAGGAACCTGCTCAAGCTGATGAAGAGCCCGAACCTGCCCCCGTCGTGGTGAAAAAGAAGCGCGGTCGGCCACCCAAGGTCAAACCCCTCGAGGGTGCGCAAACATTAGCTGGTACTTCCGCGTCTGCAGGTGCTCCCGCGTCTGCTGCTGAGCCTGCGCCTGAGGCCTCTGCTCCCGACGCCATGGACACGGCACCTGACAGCGGGGCACCTGCTCCCCTCCCTGAGAAGAAGCGCGGTCGCCCGCGCAAAGCCTCCATGTCTGCGAGCGCCCAACCTGCCTCTTCTGCTTCACAAGTCGCCGCGCAACCCGCGACCTCTGCGGCAGCGCAAGTATCGCAGCCGGCCGTCAACGGCGACGCCCCTCCCGTTCCCGTCAAGCGCAAGCCAGGCAGGCCGCGGAAGCACCCTCTTCCCGAGGAAGCTGCCCAGGCTGCTGCCCAACGTCAGGCTCCCGAAGCCGCCCAATCATCGGTACCCGAGGTCGTCATTGAACGACCCCCAGCCTCGCGAGGCCGCAGCACCAGCCGACGGCCCGCTGACCCTGACAATGGTGAGTTTGCAAGGGAGCTGGCTCGGGCGATCACAAGTGGGTATTTATTTCTGCAACGCTCAAGAAACTTTGCGCGGTGTGCATTAGTACCGCCTAGAGTTTGGCTTTGCCGTGCAGATTCTGCCGTCTTGCGCTCAGTTGCTTGTATTTTGTTGACCCTCAGGAGCTAACTACCCTTCTTTTCTAGACGTCGGTGACCTCAACGCTGCGCAAGAGGAGGCATCGAAGAAGAAGCGAACGCGGTCCAGGTCTCGCAGCCGTGCGCCGGAGGATGCGAAGGCGTCGAAGTTGAAGGCGGCATTGGCCGAGGATGGTGAGCCTTTCACTTTGCAATACATAATGACCTCTCGCTCATGCCTTTCCCCCTCCTCTAGGTGCTGCTCAAGATGATAGTGCTCACATCGCCTCAGCGCACGACACCGCCGAGCCCTTCGCCGATGCCGAGACGCCCTCGACATCAAAGCGCGGTCGCAAGAAGAAAGTCGTCGCGCCGAGCGGCGAGGACGCTGACAACGAGGACGCGTCCCCGGAGGTGGAGACCGTGCCGAAGGGTGAGCGTCATACTCTTTGCATATACTTGCCACAACTGATCCCAGCCCTCACAGAGCGCAAAAAGAAGAAAAAGGTCGCGCAGGAGGCAGTCGGTAGGTACTTTCCTTAGTTCACTATCATACTATTCGGGAAACAATACTATGATGGTTGACAATGACCTCGTAGACGTCCCTGAAGAAGTGCCCGCGCCCGCGAATGGTGACGATGAGCAGGAGGGAGGCGAGAGTGAGAGTTCCTCGTCGTGTTGCAATGACAATCTCTAATATGACATATTCGTTACAGCCATCTCCGTCAAGAAGGCTCGCAAGAAGCGCAAGAAGAAGCAGGAGGCAACCGCGGAGGCAGACGAGTCCGGCTGTGGGTCCACGTTTGGTGTCGCCACGAATACCGCTCATCGTACATCGCACAGATAGGACGGGCGAACTCTCTGAAGCGGAGATCGACGAGGGCCGGATGGCTGCGCGGGCGCGGTTTCTTTCAATGTTGGAGCAACATACGGCGCTGAGGACGACGGCGGGGCAGATCTGGGGGAAGGAGAAGGAGAGGAAGAAGAAGCAGAGGAGGAAGGTGGGGCAAGAGGTGGTGGAGGCAAAGGAGGCCGCAGCGACGGAGAAAGAGGTGGACGTAGGGGAAGTGACTTCCAAGGAAGCGGAGGAGGTTGTGGGGACGGAAGGGGAAGACAAGGCCGGCCAACAGGACGAGCGCGATGAAGCCGTCGCACCGGCAAAGCGCAAGTCTAAGAAGAAGAAGGCCCCGGCTGCGGTCCAGCAAGGAGATGACGCTGATGTACCCAGCTCCTCCGTTGCCGCATCTATGGTCACCGCATCGACACCTCCCCGAACGAGCAGTGATGCGATGGATTTTGCGCCTCTTGACGAGAGCGTCGAGCCCACCGACTGGGAGGCCATGATACAGGGACCAGAAAGGACCTTCACCATCGCCGACATACCTTCTGATGACGAGGAAGAAGAACCTGAGCGCATGGAACTCGATCCTGAAGACGAGGAGGACGAGCGGTGGGACCGACGGAGACGGCGGAAATATCCGGGGAAGGGTCTTAAGCGTCGTGAAGAGGAGTCCTCCTCCGACGAGGATCGTGCTAGCGCCATTGCCATCGACGAAATCGAGGACGACGACGAGCACGATGCGCCTGCAAATGAAGACCGACCTTCGGCAGATGCCGACGACGACCCCATCGTTGATGAGGGGCATCCCGAAGCCGCGCCGCAAAACGTATATCGGCCACCGCAAGTTCAGCGACGGGCTTCGGGCCAACATCACTCATTTGCGTCCATCGATGGCGCTGCCTCGTCGCCAGAGCTCGACCGCGCTGCGGATATTGCGTACAACAAAGCCTTCGACGATGAACATCCATCCGATGTCGATGGCGCCGCAGATGCTGCACCTCCGGCAGATGATGGTCATGAGACGGACCTCGATGCATTGACGCTGGGATATCCCTCTGACCCCATGTCGGACGCAGGCCAGCTGCTCGATCCTCATACGGACGACGCGGTCCGGGACGCTCACGATACGCACGCGGACGCCATGGACGAGGATCCGATTGAGGCGCCGCCTCCGACCCAATCGGCCCCGCCCAGTCCGATAGAGTCCATTCTCCCTGATTTGCACTCGCCCTTTCAGTCGACGCCGCGCGCGCGAGTGGCGGACAGGATGAGGGGCCGGAACGGGCGTTCGCGCGGTCTCATGCCCTCGCCCGTTGCCGAGGCTATCCTGGCGACAAGCGGCGCGCCCGACACGCGTGGCGTTCCCGCAATGAAGGGACTATTACTGCCGCCGTGGTCGCAGCCAGAGCGGGATACGCGGCAGTCGTCACGCCTATCCGCACGGCGCGAGGCAGGGCTAAATGGCCACACGCCCGATGCTAGCGAGGTGTCGCCCCCAGCCAGCCTGCCGACACCCAGCGGCGTGCCTCCCGTGCGCCCTTCTGGCCTTACGTTCTCATCACAACCTGTCGATGACACGCAACCGTCCTTGACACAATGGACCACCCTGCCTAACGTACCCCCTTCGCCCTCGACCCTCCCTGAGGACTCCATGGCCGATAACAACGACCAGCTGCACTCTAGCCCCGGCACGTCAACATTGTCGCCTCAGCTGCGTCGGAAGAGTGGACAGGCACGTCCTCCGCTTTTCTTTCCTTCAGACAGCCAGACGAATTACCCATTTTCGCAGTACGATCCTCCACAACCCTCAGAGACGGTTCCCGACCAGGGCGGGCAGAGCTCGCAGGCCGGCGACAATCCCCCCGGGGGCGAAGAGGAGGCGAAACCTCCGTCCGAGGCAGGCGCAGTGGACGACTCTGACGAGGACGACTCGGAGCGGGCCGTTAGGGAATCCGTGCAGGTCCCGTCGCGCGCCCCGAGCCAAAGTCAGCCGTGGAGAACTTTGTCTGCTATCGCAAGCGCCAGTCCATTTGCATCGGCGCCGAAGCGAACCGACTTTCCAAAGAAAGTGGAAACACCTGCCCCTCAGGAAAGGTCCATGTACGGCTCGCTGGCGCATGATAGCGACAGCAGCGACGGGAGTGATGACGAAGATGACGGCCAGGCGAGGCAGACGCCATCGCATATACCGAAGGAGCGGCAGGCCGGACGCAAAGCGACGGAGAAGGGAGTTCCGACTTGATTTGCCACTGCTATTGGAGACATCGCACCCGCACTTCTTGCTTTTTTGGACACTCACATACAATGTAGTACGTGATCTAGCATTCTTGTCATGTTGCAATCTATACAGCTTGCTTGTTGTTTGGTCTGTCATCCGAGGCTCCTACTTGTCGGCTCACAATTTCAACAAGACCGCGAGATATATGTCGGGCGATTGGTCGACGTTGGTCTACCCGCGCCGTTCAGTTCGTATTGAGTGGGTTTGCCATGTCTTCTCAAGCTAAGTGACCCAAGTTTAGTCGTTCGACATAATCGGCCTCATTGCAGTCATGGGGGCCTCTGTCGCTGTATAATGTCTCTCCGATGAACGATGCCGAAGCGTCGGCGTCCTATACACCGTGCATATGAATGGTGAGAGGGCTTGGCGAACGACAGACTCAGCTAATTCTCTACAGCTAGATCCAGCGAAATCGGTTTGCGACATCGCCGTGCAACCTTGCATGAGGCCGAAGATCGCCTTGATGGATGTCTGCGATCCGGACGATGTTTTCGATCTGGCCTGCCGAAGGCAAAGGCTGTTGCCAGTGCGCTGAACCGCAGATAATGAAGGGAAATAGTCTCATGCTTCGGTAAGGCGAGACTTTTACATATAACTGCCTACCGGGTGATTGAGGATCTCCTGAAGCGGCTGTGTTTACCTGCGCAGCCTGGGTGCATATATCCCCTCACGTCGCGTCGCGCCATATATGGAGTCAGCCGTTCTTCCTTAGTTTCCCGACAGCCCCGCTCCCCTCGCGCACTCACCCAAGATGTTCGAAATGACCGCATCCTTTATCAGATCCAGCGTTGTACAAGCGACTGGGCCGTCACGATACGAAGCTCGCGCGGACGGATTTGCGCGGATGTTCGGACCTCCGCGACCTACTTAAGTGTCGGCAACATGGGTCAACCTACAGTACACCTACGGCGACTCCCCATTACCCATCCACCTCCCCTCATCCAGCATGCCTACACGTGCTACGATCCCGAAGACGCCCGTCCGAGTCGCCATTTGGTACGCCCTCGGCTCGCAGGCGTTACTTCCCTCTGACTTCCCTACAGCGGCGGTGGTATAGGCGGTCTCGTCCTCGCGTTAGCTCTTTCGAAACATGCGGCAATTACTGCCGATGTATACGAAGCTGCGACGTCCTTCTCAGAGATAGGTGCTGGCATCGGTGAGCTTCACACGCCCGCATCGACGAGGCATGTCGGGCTAACGAAGAGCCAGGAATCTGGCGGCGACCGTGGCAAATTTTGGCACAATTGGGGCTCGAAGAGGACATGAAGAGTATTACGGATTACGAGCCGTCCAATGACCCAGGTAAGCGCCACTTTCATTCTATGAACGCCACGAGTGCTCATGTTGGAAAGTAACGGCCTTTCACTACCGTAAGAGCGACCAGCCCGCCGGTCTTGATTTTTACACTTTGCTCACTAAGGGTGAGTGACGTCCTCTAATTTGTGGCACCTTGCTGACGCCACACCAGGTGGCATCGCGCTCGCGCACAGAGCAGAGCTCCAGCGTGTCCTTATTAAAAACCTTCCCCACGCCCCTCACTGCTCGAAGCGTCTACTATCGTATAAGGAGACGTCTTCTGGAGTACAGCTCTTCTTCGCGGATGGAACTACAGCAGCTTGCGACGTACTGATCGGAGCGGATGGTATTCGTTCTGCCGTGCGACGCGGCCTACTCCTTCGAGAAGCTCAAGACGCCCCTCCGGAAGTCGCAGATGAGCTGCGAAGCTGCATCGAGCCGTCCTGGACTGGAGTAGTCTGCTACCGAACGGTCGTCCCGGCAGCGAGGCTAGCTGCACGCTCGCCACATCATCGGGCGTTACACCTGCCGATGCAGGTAAGTGGCAGCCTTAGCTCCTCAATGGTACCGTGCTCATCTTTACTGCCTTAAGTACACGGGAGCTTGTAATGTGAGTCAGCACGCCATTTCATTTCGGCAATAGCTCATGGGCCTTCAGCATATCACCACGTACCCTATCAGCCACGGCCAACTCATCAACGTGGTCTTCTTTCGAGCTCATTATGACCGAGAGGGCACCGCGTTCGACGGACCGTGGGTGTGCAACTTGCGTTGCGACTTCTTCCAAACCTTCCAGGACTGGGAGCCCGAAGTACGGCAGCTCCTCGAGGTGAGATTGCCTTCAGCACGTTCGTTCCATGTCTAATTCCACCACCAGAGCGTGGACGAGTTCAAGCAATGGGCCATCCACACTGTACGACCGTTGCCGTCCTTCGTATCCCGCTCGGGGCAGGTAGCACTTCTCGGCGATGCGGTAAGCCCTTGCTTCACTCAGTAGATCGAGGCGTCACTAATCCTAATCGCCATCAGGCTCATGCTATGCAACCTTTTCAGGGTTCAGGCGCCGGCCAGGCAATCGAGGTTCGTTCTCTCGCACTCACCTTCGAGATTTCCTCTCATCCCTGTACCCAGGATGCATATGTGCTCGCCTCTCTGCTAGGCGACGCTGCGGAAAGTCGAATGTCCGTGGACGCCGCCATCCATCTCTACGACAGGATCCGGCGTCCCGTAGCCCAAGACGTTGCATCCAGGTCTAGAAGGGCTGGAATGTACTATCACCTCCTTATCCCGCCTTATAATGCCGCTGAGCTGCCGAGCCACATCCTGCACGGCGAGGAGTCGGAAGCTGCGAAGAAGGAGAAGCTCGGGCAGCTCGGGGATATGGTCGCATGGGAGTGGCAGTGGGCTTGGACGCGCGAGATTGGCGAGCTGGACAAGGACGTCGATGATGCCCGGGCCAGACTCTAGGACGTTTGAACGCCCTACCATCTTGTCGTGTACGCATGCGATACATATAATACGTCATCTAATGTTGTACTTGTAGCAATGTATCTTGAGAAGATCATTCTTTCAGCGCTCGTAGCACTCAGGCTCAGGGATTCCGCCATTCATCACACCGCTGACCTTCCAAGGCCTCCTTGCGAGTCAGAAACAAGTGCTAGTTGTATTAGGTATATACAGTGAGATATGTAGCGATGCCTTTTGTACAGTGTCATTCTCAAACATTGCCGTGTAAAGTTCGTTCCTTCATGCAAAAGCAAACCCAGTAGCACCTTCGCTGATCGCCAGTAGTAGTTGTTGCCGAAGCTTCTCATACGACGAGTATTGTGGTAGATCGATCTGGTTGAAGCCTGCATACGAATGAATAAGCAATCTCGATGACTGACCGGATCCGGGACTTACAAGTATGCGCCGATGGCAGTCTGTCCTCATCCCCATATGCTCGATGAATGGAGAACTTCTGCGTCCCCTGCACGCCCTGCAGCTCCGTGAAGCCACCGAGCGGTACTCGCGACGTGCCCGTAGCGAAGCTGAGCACCTTCGCCCGCTCGTCGCGATCGAAGGACTTCAGTGCCCGCCACCACCAAACGATGTTGGGGTCCGACGACGTGTACCCGACGTAGTCCGTAGCTGCGCGCCATTCGTCGACGTCAATGTCCGGCGTTCCAGAGATGAGCAACTCAAGCTCCTGCTCGTTGAACTGGAAGAAGAGCGTATGAGACACCGATAGATACTGGTGAACGGAAGGCTTACGATGGTGATCATGTCCTTGGGGATGATCTCGTAGAACCCTGCGGATAGCGCCTCGATCTGCGACTTGATGGACGAGTAGAGACGGTACTGAGCCGAGAGTTGCACGAACTCGCGCTTGTTCTCGTTCGTGACAGGTAACGTCTCCCCGCCTTCCTTCAAGGGTACTATGCGTTGCACGCCGAACTAGAAAGGCGTCAGCATAAACGGTGAAGCAAGACGGTCACGAAAATCACCTCGTCTGCCTCTACGCTGAAGGTTAGGTCCAGCGGAGTGGGGTCATTCTCGAGGATCCAGCACAGCGAGTTGTAGTACTCCGGATCGACCCATTCAACGTCCCGGTAGTCAACGGGCTTCCCAAGCAGTTGGCGATACAAGCTCTTCGCGAAGTAGGCGTCGAGCAGACGTCCGTCGTAGATGGCCTTGCCGATGACGCGCCCGACGAACTTGAAGAAGCTCAGATGTTCGGGATTGACCCAGGAGTTCTTGTTGGGCTGATACGTCTGCCTGTCCGCTGCACAAGGCTGGAACAGGGCGTTGTTCGGGTCGAACATCTGACGCGCGAGGATCTGGAACCACTCGCGCGTCACACCGCCGGCATCGACACCCTCCTCGTCGTAGAATCGCACGCTCAACTTGCCATACTTGATCTGGTCTCCCGTCTTGCGCTGCAGATGCTGGAAGGAGTCTTCGAATACACGTGCGCGGCGAACGTTAAGCTGGATCGTGCCATAATGCTCGCGCGTATGAGGTCGCCGGTGCAGCTGCTGGGTGAAGTAGTTGCGCTTGTTATCGAAGTCGAGAACGCGGGGGTTGTTGACGAGGAGGGAGAAGGAGCCGCTCATGAGCGAGGGGTTGTTGCGGACCATCAGGTTCAGTATCTTCCGATGTGCGTCGGTGAAGGATACAAACAACTCCTCCATGGAATCGCGCGACAGCGTCGGCGAACGAGGTGACCGTGGCGACATCGATCCTCGCAGAGCTGTAAGATCCGAGCCTTTCTTCGTGCCGACGTACTTGCACACGACCATCAAGCTTTCGATCAGAGGCAACAGCACAGTCGCCACCATCTCTGTCTCCGGCTTCTGCTCGATGATGGCAAGACAATCTCCAAGGCGCTTCCAAAGAGGCGTGAAGCGGAAGGACTCGTAGATGGATTGCACCTTCTGCGCGTCTTCGCTAGCAGCGGCCTCCGGCGTCACGGATGCCAATGACTTCGGCGTGAACATGTAGTCGATTGTCTTGAGGACGCGCAGGAACTTCGCCTGAACAGAGGTAGATGCAGAGAACTTGGACACGACGGTACTGGAGATGACGTCGTCCTTCTCCGCCTTCTGCATAGCGTTTGCCAACTCGTCGAGATCCTGATAGAGGGCTTGGCCAAACTCTTGTGCTTTGGTCTTCAGCTCCTCCGCAATCACGTCTCGCGCATCGGGGATGTACGAAAGATGCTGGATGAGGGCCAAGCTCTGCTGGAACGTGCGACCGGTGCACTCGCCGATGGTCAGGAAGTTGACGATGAGACGCAGAACATTGTGAGGTATGGTCGGAGGATGGGAGAGGGTTACGCGCTCTTCTTGAGCAGCTGGTGCTCCAGCTTCCTTGATAGCACTCGCCAAAACAGCAGCTATACAATAATCAATGGCCCGATCGAATTAAAGCGTCAGTGATACTCACCGGCCGCGCTGGTAAGCCGGGCTACATCAGTGGCCGTCGATGAGGGCTGAGGGGCCGACGACGTTAGTCCTTGCGGCTGTTCTTGCGGGTGGGAAGTAGATTCGCTCGTCGGCTGCTTTGACGCGTCCTGCGGCTTCTCCTTTGCCTTCTCATCCTTGTCCTTGAGCGAAGTGAGAGGTCGGGTGACAGTCGCCAATAGGGTAGCAACTTGTTCCATGATGGAAGGTGTCTTTAACAATGTCGGTCGATCCAGGAGACTGAGAAGCAGCACGACAGGGTACTGTAGTTGCGGCGCTTGCCTCTCTTTGCCTTTGCCCTTCTTCGACATTGTCCGACGCAGTCCTGCAGACAGCTCGTGCTCCGTCAAGAAGAAAAGCGACGACGCCTCGTTCTCGTTAACGATGTACGAGAGCGCTTCCAGGCATCGCTGCGCGACAAGATCTGGAACTATGTCCGTCTGCATCTTGGGAATAGGCAGGACGCCTAGATAGTCAGACCCAGCACGTTGCTTGCCGACGGCCTTCGGCGTCTGAGGCTTCGGCGTCTTCATGGATAGCTGAGAAAACCGAGTGTCCACCGTCGCCACATCAACCGTCCCGTCATTGAGGATGTTCAGGAGCAACGTAAACAGTTCTGTGCGCGTCTTGGAATTCTCGCAGAGGTTGACAAGCACCTTGTGCAACAGGCTCTTGCGCATGACCTGGGGGAAGAAGAGGAGGCGGACCAAGACAGCTATGCCAGTCTTGTCGAGAAGCTGAATGGCGTCGTGATGAGCAGGAGGCTTGCGAGACGTTCCTTGAGCGGGGCGCGGGTTCGGTACTGCGGTACGCGCGGCTGCGCGAGAAGCCCGTACGTTACGGTCCTCCAGGTAGGCACCTGCTTCGGCGATCATATGTGAAGGGAGAGACTGAATGAAGCCATCATCCTGGTCCAGAAGTACAGCTTGACGCAGCGTGGGGTCCAGACTGGCGATGAAGCTGGCGTTGTCGATATCAGCAGGTACGGCGGCGGCGGTCGCGGAGCGCGCGAGTTCTTCTGTCCTTCTGCGCGCGCGCTCGATTGCCTCTTGTTGGATAATCTCCGCGCGTATTTCGGGGGGCAGAGCGTCGAGGAACTCGTCACTGATCTGGGAATCGGCGGGTCGTTCGATCCTCGCCGCGCGCTGATCGCGTATATGCTGATTGAGTACCTCTTCCCTCATGTCATCTGGCAACGCTTCGAGGAAGGTGGGATCAATGCCAGTGTCGGTGATGTCGACGGGGTTGCCATTGATCATGACCGTGACACGTTCGGGGGGCGCTGAAGTCGACGCTTCTGCAGCCGCATTTTCCGGAGGCGCAGTGGACGTTTCCTGTGGCGCAGCATCAGGCGTCACGTCCATAGGCTCATCCACGACCGCGGGCTCGTTGCTGGCGTTGGCTGCCTCGGCCTCCGCGTTTGCGGCAGTCTCCGGTTGGGGAGCAGCAGCTTCTGCCTCCTTTCTGGCCTCCTCTTCCGCCTTGACTTTGGCCGCTTCCTCCTCCTCAACTTTAGCCTTCGCCTCCTCTTCCTTGCGGCGCGCCTCTTCTTCCTCCTCCTTGATCTTCTTTAGACGAGCAGCCTCGATGGCCGACGGCAAGAGAGCAAGCGTGACGTGGTTGGCCAGCTTGGTGGCCCTGTCGTTGGCGAAGTCCCCGTTCACGATCTTGAGCTCCTCCGCCCAACGTTGAATGGTCAGCAGTGGCTCCAATTCGCGGCTCGAAGCTCCAGATCCATGGCCGGCGCGTTGACTGCGCTCGCGGAAGGCTGCAGACACACCCGGGCGACGTAAGAAGACATGTCGGTCAAGGCCCATCATTGCAGGCCCCGCAAGGCCAAGCTCTGCGCCGCTGCGTGCGATGACTCGGTGGAAGAACTGGGCTGCACCACCGCCGATCAAGTCGTCGATGGTTTGAATCAGGCCATTCTGAGGGAATCGCTGCGTAACGCGTATGCGGGCTTGCGGCGCAGATGAACGTCCACCTGCCGTCGTGTCAAGGAGCAACGGATGGGTCGTTGCCTCTGGGGGAGCGGGGGGTCCTCCGCGAGGCCGACCAAAGACTTGCAGGGTCTCATCTGCTGAGATATCAGGTACAGCTCTATCTGATATGGGTAAGTTACGCTTACCAGCCAGACGAGAGCGCCGCTGAGCAAAGACGCCCGAGGTGTCCCTCGGAGTGATTCCGTTCGTAAGAGTCGCTCCGATACCTATCAAGTCCTCGACGAAATTGCCGGTCTCGAGAGGACTTGTGCTTGTCAGCGAAATGAGACCTCATCATGACACAAACACTCACTCCTCGTCCGAGAGCTCTCCCTGCTCATCCTCCACGTCGTCGGCGACCAAGTGTATTCCGTCTGCTCATTAGTTACACGGATCTCCAAGCGAAGCAAAGAGCGCTCACCTTGTTCGTCATCTTCGTCTCCTTCATCTCCCGGTATACGAGGAGCGCGCAAGCCCTCAGCTTCGATGTCCTGAAGGCTTCATCAATTCCGGCTTCGTTGCTTTTGGTGGAAGCACACGTACCTCCCAGATCATTTCGCCTTCTTCATCCTCGTCACCCTCGTCGTCCTCGTCGGGACCTTCCTCGTCGATGATGTCCTCTTCGTCCTCA
>JAMQCK010000294.1:0-30264 GCA_024196135.1 Pleurotus ostreatus/Saccharomyces cerevisiae fusant | reverse complement strand
ATGGATAGGACCTGAAGGGAGACGGTTGGGTCCTATCTGTCTGTGCCTGACGGCACTCAAGCTGATATTCACCACTAGTACTCACAGCATCATCCCCCGCTAGGTTGACTGCGGCCGGGGGGCCCATTCTGCGACCTCTTGCCCAGCTTCTGCCCCCGCGGCGCGCGCTCCCTCCCGATCAGTGACGAGGAGCTCCTGAACCGGATATCCCGCCCGGTCTGTCCACCTTCAGAGATGTACAGCGAAGGAAGCAAGAGAGCGCCCAAGACAAGGACTCGACCATGAGGCAGAAAGGACGGACGACGATGATGGCTGAAGTCGACATTGAACGTCTGAACCGCCGGCGCTGATGCGGCAACCACGTGCTAATTTCCACGGTTCAACTTCGACCTGCGTGCCGCCCGCCCTACCACTCACTTGGCAACTAGTTGCCCCTAGAATCACACAGATATTCATATGGTAGGTTCAAGCATTCTGCACGAATTGGATGAAATCGCTTTACTCCTCACCGATCTTCCAGATGGGTCCCGCTATGGGAAACGCACCGTCTCGCCTGCGCGTAGTTCATCCGGTGCGGGAAGTTTGCTGTCTCCTGCCTTTCCGTTTCATATAATCAAGAATTCTCGCTTCAATACAAAAAGTAAGTATGCCACATTTGAGATGATTGGGCGCCTCAGTCGTTACATGTACAGGATCTACCACAGGTGCGACACACCCTCGAGACGTGCTTGCCGGGTCGGAAAAAGTCTGCCCGAGAGCTCATAGGCTCGTCTATGAACGAGATGATGTACTTGACGATGGTCAAGTGTGTGAAGTCGGTGCTCCACCCGCCCCACTCGCAGATTCGACGGAGATTCCAGCGTCGATCCACAACAAGATATTGGCATCCGCCTCGGCGGAAAGAATGCGTCCCGTACGGCCCGTAGTCCACGCCGATATCCAGAAGATTGTTCCGGAAGAGCTCAAGAAAGACCTCGGCGCTCTGGTGCAGGCTTGTGAGTTCACAAGCCGCCACGATCTGGACTGCAAAACCTCACCATATGTTCCGTTGACGCATCAGGCTTGACTTGATTCGCCCTGCGAGTCAGCTTCTGGAAGAGATATCCCGATCGAATGCGGGATGCCGCAAGCCACTCGCATAGAGCTCTCACAGGACAGAGATGCGCTTCGTCGCTCTCCAGGGGCCACAGGAGAAAAGGTGATATCTCTGGAGAAACGTGAGCGTGGCTACGTGGACCTGTATCCTCTTCATTTACCCCCGTTCTGTTCTGTCTTCCGAAAAGGCAGTCGCACCTCGACACTGCCGTCAAGATTGAAAGTGATGTCTTGCATTTGAATTCGGAGGACCTCGTCGAATCGTAATAAACAAATGAAGGCAAGCGTATAACCGCATTGGAGAAGTCGCGCGACCAGGTCGTCGCCTTCCTGAAAACAAAGTCAATAATCTACGATACACGATCGTCGGGCCATACCTCTTGGAGGCGCACATAATTGCGACGGTTCTTGACATATAGGCGTTTCATGATCTCCTAAGGCTCGTTGAGTACCAGGTAGATTATATTGGCGCCAAAGAATGAAGGGAACACACTGGAGTAATAGCGCGGGCACTGGTAGGAGACTCGCCAGCCTGGGTCTACATAAAGCTGACTTCAACGACATGCACGATGTACGAATGACGATGTTGCGCGACCTTGCGCCTCTGGAGGCCCACCATGTAGCGGGACACTAGAGGAGAAACAGAGGGATTCCCAACCATACGCTTGGTGGACGGATCTTCGTGCCACTCGACGCAGCCCAACCCGAAGACCACCCCAAAAGTATGAGTCATCGCCGCCCTTATCTTCTGCGCGGTGCTGTAGCTGCTTCGGCGTTCGCTGGATGCTTTGCTGCCATTGCCGCGGAAGTCGAGCGAATCACAACTGATGCGATATTGTGTCAGTCCGCCATGCAGTCGGTAAAGTACTACGCACTGATGCATGATGTAACCACAAATATACTGAGGCATCTCGACGCAAGGATTGCGGCCCCAGTCCGCAGCGGAAGCGGCACCTGGCTTGATGAACTTGTTGGACTCCAGCCACTTGATGAAGTTGTCGAAGATGCTGATGCGAAGGATTAGCCGATTCATCAATGGGGCGCCAAATGAAGCACTCACTTCTTATATGCTGCTTCGGTCTTGCTCGCTACCGCCTGAGCAGCACGATGGACGTTCTCGTTGAGTTGAACGAGAGCGGTGGAAGGCTCCCGAGAGCCACCGAAGGACCGTCTTGCAGAGAAGGACTCTTTCTCCCCAGATAAATCGTCCTCCGCGAGTACGCTGGTCAGATGCTGCCCGGGCTGCACTGCAGATCCGGTGCCCATAGCCTGGAGGAGTCCAGAGAATTCTTTGTTCAGTGGGATACCTGCGCTCATGGCTGACGGTCGGTTGGGGGTCGAGGAAAGAGTACAAGGCTTTGTTTTGATCGGGTTGTCCGAGTCAGACAACTGCGCCTTCCAAAGTAAGCAAGCAACAACAAAAGCCACCGCCACTTCACGTTACCTGCAGCGCCACATCCAGCTACACCGATAGATTTGAATCTGGCCGGATGACCATGCAGAGGTCGCGAAGGAAAAGGACGTTACCTGTGCTAGTCGAGACGCGCCTCCATTCATTTGATCCGGAGAGAACGATGCTAGAGCAGCGTTGGAGCAGTACGCCGTCTGTATGCATCAATACATTGACGCTGTAGCACTACCGAGTCCTGTATACTGGTGTGATCACGAGTAGATGGATGACCGATGTAACAAGAGTGAAGGGATAGATACCCTCTTCACCGATCGCAACGGTACGAGTGCAGGGGGTAGTATTCTGGTATAGACCGCCTTCAGATCGACGTCGACCTTGCAGACTGCGCCCAGATCTTGCGTCGGAATATCGTGATCGACGCTTCCCCAATCTCTCTTGCAGAGGACTTGCAGCTGAGGCGCCTCGTTCATGTCGGCAAGTCGGCTACTGAGGTTGATGTCCTAATCGTTCGTGAGGATAGAATGGCATAAACAGGACAAGCACGGACCTGCAAGAGGTATCGCACACATATACCGGGGAAGACATGCTTGTTGAATCGATCAACAACCACTGTACGATCCCAGGAGAAGTATTCTGAGCAGAGCCGTGCCAATTTACCCACGTCGGGCATGCGCACATGCCAGTCGTGGCTTGCGGCGCGCAATTGCCACAAGGGTGTTACGCTAGGTCTGGCCAGTAGGCGGACGATGTCCATGTTCGGGAATGACGGCGGGACATGGGCGGCGACATGAGGAAGTGGATGAGGAAGTAGATTGGAAGTGTTGTGCTGAAGCTCATCCAGAATTCGCGCGCGCCACCGACGGACCTTTCTCTGAGATGCTTCTGCTCCTTCGTCATCCAGAATACTGTAAAGTTCTTGAGCAAGGGAGGAGCGAGCAAGGGCTCTGGCAGTATGCCGGCCACAACCCTTTAGTCCGGACTGCTAAGCTGTGAGCCGAGTGACCTGCGTCTGTGAAGGTTCCCAGCTCACCGACTCATAGTCGTTCCCGACCAAAAGGGCAAAGAGGACGAGCTGACTTTGGTCGAGCCCAACGTCTGGATGTCTCCGTATGTCCACAGCGCGATGATACTTGACAAGACCGCCGTCGCCCTTGACAGATGGCCTGCAAAAGTCTTGATACGGAGCGGTGTGATGGAGCAGCAACGTACGAGCGTATGACCGTTTTGGCTCCAAACAAGAAGAGATCACTGTCGTCGCTGAGAACGCCGTCGACAAGCCCGTACTTGGACAGCAAGCCAAGATCCGCATCAGCCTCGCCCGCAGCCTTGACTTCCGTCAGTGATGGACGGCGGCACTGTTCAACGAGCTACTCACGTCTATTATGTGGAAGCGCATGGCAAGGATGAGCTCCTTGTACGCCCTAATGATTGCGGTCTCCCGTGCGATGACGGTTGTATCACGCTTCACATTGGACTTAAGGGGACCATCGAATACAAACACGAGAGTGCAGGGCGAGTTCAGGTAGCGGGCCAGTTGATGAAAGGCAGTCGATAGATCGCTCGGTCTGGCAAAGTTCGCGCGCCGATCATGCGAGATTCGCCTCCTGGTAAGCATTGGTGCGAGGGCTCGAGACAGAGCAAGGCTGAATTAGCATAAGTTGAAGAGGAAGCATGGTGCACGACCTCAACAACGTACTTGGCATCGACCCCCAAAACGTATTGTGGGTGATCGTTGTTTGCCTGGTTGAACCCACCGCTCAGCAGGCATAGCTCCAAGAACGGTGTTGAACGTTCTGTCGGTGCGAAAACCTGCATGGAATAAGTGGGGGTTTTTGTGAAGGAAGAGAACAAACGTACATCCCAGGCAGCCTTTATCCCCATCGTAGCGAGTGCAGACCAAGGGGGAAAGGGGTAAGGGGGCGCCAAGTCACAACGTGTATTCCCGATCAGCCTGAGACATATGCGCCTAATCCAAAGACAGCGCATTTCTGTTCTACGTAGAGGCGAAGGGGAATGCCACAAGTAACGAAGCCTGAAGCCGGCTTTCTGCAGAGCCTTACAGAAGGTGAAACTGAACAGCATTGCAGCAGTAAGTACACGCAGCCCAATGTACTTGACAGTCCTGTGAGCGTCGGCAGGCCTCGTACATCGCCGCTGTGCTGCGTAATGAAGAGCAAAGCTACAGCGTCCTAGGCAATGGTCTCGGCATGGTTCGTGAGAAAGGTGCAAGTGGAAGAGCGCTCAGCAAAAGCTCCTGGATCTCTGCATGTGCGGGATCGACGTGCTGCCCTCGGCGAAGAGGGAGCGCAACGCGTCGTGGTGCGGCACTTCTTCGACATGGACACCTGAAAAGGGGACGTGTTGTCCCTATAGCGGCTTGGACGGGTGTGGGAAAGGTCAATCCGGTGGGGACTGCACGTGTAGAGGGCTTCTCCGACGACGAGAGTGTTTTGCGAGATCGCGAGCGGCAATGCGTGTGATGTGACGGCGGCGGCGGGTGATGGTGGCATGAATGAGTGCCTGCTGGGTCAGAGAAACGCTGGAGGGCTTCGTGGATACGCAAGAGGGGAGGGGTAGTTGGCGAGCAGCTTCGATGTTGGCGACATCGGGTGAATTGACCAGGCGAGATGCGCCGCTTGCCAGCAAGTCCGCAAGCGATAGGAGCTGCATGTCGTGCAAGCCTAGCTGTGCGCCGTCGCGCGAGGATTTGCAATCCCCGCGGGGCGTGGTGATATGCGCTCGACGCGACCTCCAGACCACGCGATGTCTTCTTTCATCGAGTTCCTCAAGCGCTGTAGAGACGAGCGGATTCAATGGCACATGACGGCAACACAGAGATACAGCAAGGCGGACTCCAGCAGGAGCACCATGTTCTGCGCGATCCGCTACGGATGGAACAGAGATTCGAAAGCGCGAGAGCAGCATCGACGCATGCCCCCGGTCCTTTGTGAATCGCTTGAAGGCAGCGACAGCCACCTCTGCGAGGAAGGGCTCGACATGCGCGGCACCGCGTAGAAGCATATCGACGGCATCGCTGATGGCAATGTGTCCGTCAGCCATCGCGTGCGCGGCTGCAAGATGCTGATGTAGGACGCGAGGTTCCTCGTGCGCAGGTTGGAACCTCGAGGGCGCCCACTCGAACACGAACATGTTCCCGACGATCTTGCTGCACGCGATGGCGATGGTGGCAAGCATCGACCTAGTGCGCTTCAGTACGGCTAGCTTCCCGGCAAGGTTAGGAAGCAGGAAGCTCACGCTGGTCGGGTGATCGTCACATCGAGGATGCACGGTAGAGTCGACACTGGACGGCCAGACTGGGTGCTTGGACTCCGGCTCGCACACGTTAACTGTCAAGAGGACCACTTGAGCCGCAATCCTTGTGCGCTCGGGATGTATGTTCGTACCGAAGCGCCCCGCCTTGGTGCGCAACTCCTGCATCAGCACCAAGCCAAAGTCACTGTCATAGTCGAAGTGCCATGCGAGGATGAGTTGGACGATGTGGATGAAGGGCTTCGGACGCGCGTCGTGCGGCTAGGCGCCTGTGCCCTTCGGCAGGAAGCAGTACTTCAGGATGCCGGCCAGCTTCATCATGGCTGTTGACAGTGGCTGCTGGGGCGGATTCAAGTACGTCCAGACCAAGCGCGGCAGGCCGTTCATGATTGGTATCTGGCTGAACTTTTCCTAGTACTCAGTCAGCGGAGCGCATCGAGGTAGCATACATTGACAAGACAAACCTTGGCTTTCGAGAGGGTTGTCTGAAAGCAAGACAGGAAGTTTCCTCGGAAGTAGCCCTGGGACGCTGCGCATAGACTGGTCACGACAAGGGGTACGTCGAGTTCCAATATCTTGGCTTATTCACGGTGTTTCGGGCTCTCGTTACATCTTCACCATCGCCAGAGCCCAGCCGGCCCATTCGTCTTCTCTTGTGCGGTCTGTGCGACATTCAGTATTCGTGCCCGCCAAGCAACCGGACAAGCGTACCTTCGCAATGAGGAACGGTGTATGAGCAAGTGCCTCCGTGAACGTACTCTCGAGCCACCAATCCTGCGTCTTCCCAATCGCTTTCGCGACAGAGACGAAGAACTCCGCGCAGTCTTCGAAGACTTCTGAAGGGAACATATGCGCTTGATGTTCAGCCACATCACCCTTCCATCCCTCCTGCGCCCAGACGGTTCACTCGGCGCGGCCAAAGGCAGTGGTTGCGTGACGGGAGCCCTTGCGGTCCGGCCCTAGAGCGCGCCTATATACTCCCTCGCCTCCAATCCATGCGCAATCGTAGCTCAGCGCACGATGTTCGCGTTGGCGACGACGAGTGTGGCCACATTGTACGCATCCCGGCGATGTTCTTTGTGTTCGGGTCGCGCGCTCGATTGCGCAGGGTGTGGCGGCGTCAGTGGAGGGCGGATGCGGGAGTTGAAAGGGTGTGGTATGTTGATAGAGGGCTGGCCGCGAGGACGAGGCATGGAATGGCGTGGGTGGGGGCGGAAGGTAGAGGCGTGATTGAACGGGCTGGGACAATGTTGCGGCAGCCCTACCGCCGCCGTCAGTCCTTGTTGTCGTCAAGCCTGAGGTCCCGATCATGCACAAGGGTTTGCGGCAAGCACGGGTCGCGGTGGTTTGCGCGCGACGCGCCCCCACCACTCACAATCATCCGCTACCAAGCGCGCGGCGCATAATGCGACGGAAGCTCCTCCTAGTACGTGTATGTGCCAGAAAGCAGCAAGGTCCTTCTTCAAGGCGTCTCCTGGAGCATATGCGCGGCCATTGGTGCAGGTCGACGCACCCCCGATCGCGTGGGACGGAGGGTGAGTCGCGCAACCGCCGACAGCGAAGGTATGGGGAGGACGGGTGGCATAGGGTACTTGAAAAGGGTTTGTCGTGAGGGTGGAGAGCAGACAGGCGGCGGCGGCGGCGGCCTCTGGCGAATGGAGCCGAATGGGCCTTGGTAGTGGTGCAGGTACGCGCGGATCGCCCAGCACCTCGCATCTTGCAGATCGGCGTAGCAGCGACTTCACAGCAAGGACGCACAATCCCTATTCCCCCACATCCACTAGCTGTGGCTATCGCTGAATGTCGTGCGGGGCGGCGTGCTCCCAGCAGCCGCTACGTCTGCCTAGGCGAGCGCGCATCGCGTCGTCCCCGCCGTGAGCCACGCATTCCTTGACCAAGGCCGCGGGCTAAGGGGAGGACGGGTGCGCAGGCATGGCATACGGCCGCGCCGAAGGGATTGGGAAGATGGCCTCGTGCGTGCGTCCGGTCGTCCTCGCAGCCGCCCTGCTCGCACTGATTGAAGTGGTTGCTGGAGAAATCGCAGCCTCCTACTAGTCGCGTCGCGCACCAGAATACGGAACTGAGGGCACATGCTCCTGCTTGTCGGTTTCCGCAATTACCGCTGCGGTCGTTTGAACTGGAGGTCAGCACTCTGCGTGAGGGGAGGCGCTGCGACATACATGCGTCCCGTGCGTTTCTTTTCCGCATCTTCCTTCCCCCCCCCCTCCTTGCCCGTCGCTTTTGAATGCGTGGGGACGGACGGTCCCTCGCGTACACCGTCGGGCTCGTACTCTTGGGGCACGGTGGCTGGTGGCTTGGGGCGGGTTTCGGGATCCTTGCGGGCGCGGAAGCAGTGGGGTGAACTTATCGGAGGCAGGGAGGCGGCAACTAAAGAGAAGGACAGCGTCGAGGGCAGAGTCGCGGTCACCATCGAGGACAAAATGCGCCGCTGGCTCTTCAGCGCCGCTCGGTCCGCGTAGCCGGGCACCATCCGCGCGCAGAGACCGTCAAAGCACGTATCGCTATTGCTCTTGTCAGTTCGTGGACTAGCTGAGGATCGTAGGACGCACAGTCGTTCGTGTAGGACTCGCAGGAGGAGGGGTCGCGGTGGACATCGCTCGCCGGCTTCCTCCACTGGGTGGATCACTGCGTGAGCTGGTGGACGTGCTGCTCCGGGCGTAGGCATGGGCGCATACGCCGCGAGTGGGGACAGTAAGGGGCGAGCTTCACTCATCAGCGTTAATGTAGACCCTTAAACAACTGTAGGAGGCCTGCGAAGCAATAGTTGTCGCGCGCTGAGCTGCCTGAAGATCTGCCGCCCGCGTCCGTGCGTCCGGATGTGGGCTGGTACTCAGTGGCTTGGAATATGAGAGGTGGCACCGCCGTAGAATCAGTAGTTGCAGTCCATCCTGTGCTAAACACGAGAATATGCAGACTCTTGGTTGTGGCAAGGCCAAATTTTTTGCATAAGAGAAACGGAATAAGGGAGGCTGGAAGCATAAGCTACGAGGAATACCAGTCCAGAGTACATGGTCATCTAGGGCTGATATATGTGTCGCAATGTAGCAGTGAGGCCAGCCAAACGGATGTGGGTGAATATGGGTCCATGTAGGGGCGCGTGTGAAAGCCAAAAGTGGAGGGCCACAGGAGGGGAGACGACGCCTGCTCGTATGTACAACGAGGACGAATAAACATGAGTTGAGTAAATCACACGCTAGCACCACCACCAGAGCTGCCACTAGGACGCCATCCACTGCAGCGGAGACACCCACCAACTCGAAAATATTGCGCGGTGAACTCGCCCTCTTCTCCGATCTCGTGCATGTCTTCGTTGAGAGTGCGCACCACGTCCTCCGGCTCCTGACGGAGGCATCAGAAAATGAAGAAAAGGATTGGAATGGCCATCACCAAGTGGTTCTCTACCTCGCCCGCTATAGCCGCTTTGGGAAACAGGTACTCTGTTCTAGCATCCTGGAAGCGCAACCAAGTGTTCAGTGCCAAGACTGGGCAGAGATGGGCTTCCGTATCCTGGAAAGGCTGAAGAACGATGACATCGACTTGAGCTGCTCAAGACAGGCTGGTCAGGCCTCCGTTATGCGCTGGAAGGGGACAAACTACGCGCACCTGTGCCTTTCTTTCGAAAAGGCAAGCAAATCTTGACTTTGCCGTCTTCATAGACAACATCTGAGACACGTAGCCGGACGATTTCGCTGAATCGAAGAAGGCTGGTGAAAGAGAGGGTGTAGATGCAATGAGCAGCCGCGAAAGCCTTGTTGCAGGTCGACCTCCCCTATGAATCGATGTTAAGCGAACACCGCATGTGCAGCGATTGCATTCACCTCGGCTTGCGCCATAGCAATCTTGCTTTCGTTGTGTTGATACAGTTTCTTCAGGATCTCCTGAACGGGGGACTCGTAAGCTGAAGTCGTTGACGTTCGGCAGCAACGTACAGGAGTGGCGTACGCCCCCTCCTTCTTGCAGGGGAATAAGAGCTCCCGCTCTTGATCGCCCAATCGAAACATATGGCTTTAGCGGGGGAAGGAAAGGATGTGAAGGGAAGGATGTGAAGGGACGAGGGGGAAGGGACGAAGACCCAGAGGAAGGTTGGGGGAAAATAGGGTCAGACCCGCCAGGTTGATATAGTCCTTGAGACATGCCAAGCATACGCGGCGGGGGATGTGTCATAACGAACGGGGTACATGACAAAATGAAGGGTGAGTCCACCTTGGACCCATTGCTTATCAGAATAGGCTGGTTGTGGCGCTCATATCCAATGCCGAAGCGAGCCCCGGACATGCATAGCAGGCCCGCCTTGCCCCACCCAATCTCACCAAGGAAAGGAAAGGAAAGTTGGCGAAGGTACCGCGGTAGCGAGCTGCAGGGATATGCCGTGCATCCGTCGATGCATTGCTCTTCTAGAACCCACTTTATAAAAGGAGGGACGCTATTTCGTACGTACACAGTCGTGTCTCCACCTTGGAGGCCGGTTCGTTGGCGAGTAGGTTGAGGGTAAACAACGATGGTATGCGGTCCGTGACCACCAAGCACTCCGTGCACGTAATACAGCGCATTAAGTACTGGAAACGGAGTTGTGATCACATTGCAAAGGAAGTGGAAGGCGCGCGTGAGGCAAGCACTTACGACCTGAACTTGCTATGCGGTGCTTTTAGACCAAGAAAGGGGTTATGATGGCGCAGGCTACGCACTCTATGGTCTCCATGATGTAGAGGCACACAAGCATGGGACAGTCACGGCTTTGGCAGAATTCCGCGTATGTTGTCTCGTAGGTACCCCCTAGCCATTCAACGAATTCTTCTAAACTGCAATCAATTGAGACCAGCGCCCTCGTGCGTATTCCGGAAACGCACCGTTCATCGTACACCGAGGGGACGTTGTAAAAGGGTAGTTCTCGCAGAAAATGCAGCTCCGACATGGGCGTTCGATGCACGGCGGGAGACAATCCGGCCGGAGGCTACACATTGGATGCCTAACGCCACATATTCGCATGGTCCCAAACCACGAGGTTTGTGCAGAACCTCGTGGTTTGGGACCATGCGAATATGTGGCGTTAAATGAAGTAGCGAAAGCCGCAGCTACGCCTTGCGAAGGCCTTGCCTTTGTCTCGCGTGATCGTTCCCGTCTCCCGCATCAGGCTTTGCGGTCACTCGCCGGCTCACGAGAATAGTCTAAGTGTGTGTGCGGGAGGGACAAATGAGGTATGGCGTACTATCTATCTGTACGCAGGAGGCCTCCGGCCTCCTCCCCTCCAAAGCCCTGACGCGAACTCCCGCCCTATGCATTCACGCTCCGAAGAAGGGTACATCGTACCTGTGCAAGGTCTACATCAGCGCAGCAGCTGGTGCTTTGAAGCCCACGAAAGACTTGAGGGCGACCCTGAGCATCGACGCTCTCAACGCGGCCACGCGTGGCCGCGCTCGAACAGAGAGTTCGTCGGCGACAGGCACCGAGGAGAGCAGACCTCCTTGGACCCAGTATATTCGGCTGCGAGAGCGGCCTGGCCTTGAGGACTTGGCCATGGCGCTGGGAATATGCCGTGACGGAATCATCTCGAGCTCGTTCATCATGAGGAGCGCGATGCTGACCTTGACGAGGGCCTTTGACTGGCCAAGGACGAAGACCTCGCCTGACACCGCCGTGTCGCTGAAGTCGTCGGCAGGACGCCTGGTTATGGGCGCAGAAGATGAGGTTAGCGTCGGCGAGTAGTGGATGTGCGTCGTCCGCCCACACAAACAACGCCTTCGACTGCAAGGCGCCAAAATGCGCGTTGTTCTCCAGCGCAACTTCATGGTCTGGCTCCCCGTGTTCTCCAAGGCGTTGCCGAAGTGCGTGAACTTGCCGCAGCAGGGGAGTGCCAAGAAGACCGCGATGGTGGGCTTACCCTCGAATTTGTGGACGAAACAGCGATTCTTGTACTGTTCAGCACAGAGTAAGTTGAGCTCAGCTCGAAGCGCTCGTCAGGGTGTGCTCGTTCTCGGCCCAGGGATAGTACTAGCCGGACATTAGCATATCGTTGATCGCAGAAGGGCACGAATTCTGGCCTTGCGACTGCCGGACTCGCATGAGCCAATATAGCCGCGCTAGCGAACCAAGTCGCCGAGCGCTCCTGAATGATTCCTCCGCGTCGAAAGGCGTGCACTCCCCTCATAGGGCATGAGATGCGTCGTTAGGATGCGAATGGGGGATGGCCGCGCACACGAAAAGCCAGGCAGGCGGTGATGAGCAAACCCCCGCCCGAGTGCACTTGCCTTCCAAAGCGCGCCGCCGCCTCGGCGCACATCGCAATGAGCGTACGATGTAGTCAGTTTGTGATGGAGGCCTGGGTCACCTACGCATCCGTCGTTAGTAGCAATAGAAACGGATGCTGGGCGGACTCACCTTGGAAGCGGCGGGGTAACCTTTCAAGGGCGCGCTCAGAGGCCCTCCCACCGGATTCCACGTCTGCGCAGTCCACGGCGAGTGGGGCGATGCCAAGCTGCGGAAACCGCGTCACGGACTGGCTGGACGTTGGGGTGAGTGATGCATCGCAATGATTTCTCAGCGTATGTCTCACCTCCACTTCGACGTCCACTCTCGAGCTGAATGTTCAGCACTCCTTCCATGCTGATAGTCTTGTGCAAAAGGAACGGTGCGCGTCTGCGGCGCAGTGAAGCACGAATACAACATCGTTTCGCCTGTAGAGTGGTGAGCAAAGGTTGTGTTCTTCTGAAAGTTCGAACTCACTCGAGGCAAGTTGAAAGCGTGGGCACGAAGCGCTGCCTCCTGCGCATTTCTGCGCAAACGGCGTATCTCTGAGGCGTTGGGTCAGCATTACGTCGCGTCTCCATCGTACAACTCAAACACGAGGTTCTTGTAACAGAACTTGCCTTAAGAGTTCAGGATGTAGGCTTGGGGTTGGCCGTCGATCTCGTCGCGTTCGGGCATAATTTTCCCTTGCCTGACGTGCGCTGGGGGCGACGCGAGTGTCCGGAAGGCGTGCTGGTGGAGGGGCATCGCCTCGGTTGCTTCGAAACCAAGCTCAGCAAGCGACTATTGTGGCCGAGATTTTCAGCAAGGCGTGCTTCAAGCAAGGGTGCCGGCGTCTATCCCAACCTTCCTTGTGCCGAGACGACGGGCCTTATGGTCACCTGCGCGCGCATAAGTCGTCTAGCAGATACAACGGTACGAAGGTCAGTGTCAATCAACAGCAGAATCAGCAAGGCGGTCAACCTGATTTCACAATGTCGGCGCCGCCTCGTCAATCGCCGCTTCCCTGGCGTGTGTTTGAAGGGCCCGGAAGGTCGCAGGTGCGCGCAGAGATACCCCGCAGTGTGTCGCGCGCGGCCGCTCAACCTCAGAACCTTCGAGCGCGTCCTAAGCGGGGCAGAACTGTCAGTGGCTTACGTAGTGGGCGACGAGCTTGCCTCACCTTTGTATAGTCTCTCAGCGAGGTCCATGGTTCGTCCAAGGCGCCCTACTGCCCAGTCAGCATCGAACGAAGCCTTGAACGTCATGAACTCAGCGCTGCGTCAGAGCGAGACCAATCGCGAGCAGCGCCGCTGTGCGGCTGGCCTAGGAGCCTACGCAGTTGACCACTCGGCCTCATGGAGTCGCTGGGCCGCCGACGAAGCGCACCCCGCACTTTCATAGGGCTCTGGAGACGAATTGGTCGTGAAGTAAGCGGACTTCAACGACGTGGGCTCACCTACGGCACAAGAGCAGCGACAAAAAGAGAGGGTCAGGTCGTGCCTATGGTGCTTCTCCTCTATGCGAACGCGAGACGAGCCGAGCGAGCTAGGAATCAGATCCATCGTCAGCATGACTGTACAAAAACGGGGAGATGCAGCTGAGCTCACGCGTGTACTCCTGCGCGAACTTGAACGGCTTGCGGTCGCGTTGGATCGCTCAGCAGCCCCGTAGGGCCGTCTCGCGGGGTCGCGTGCGTGCAGTTCCGAGCGCGAGAGGGCGAGCGTGCAAATGGCGAGCTAGTGGACGATGAGGAGAATGCGGGTCTCCGCAGTGTAAACGTCGCTGACACAAGGGGACAACGCGCCCTCAACCGTGCGAAGACCCTTGCTAAAGTGGATGGCCTTCACGAAGACACTGTCCATCGTCGACTGGGAGATCGACTTGATGTGGCCTGGGAGAGTACTAAGATGACGGAACGAAGGGTTTCTAGATGGTGATTACCTGCTGGCCAGTTAAGACGGCGAAGCCCACGGGTGACAGCGTCTCCTCGCGCGCGTCCTTCCGAGCTCCTCACCCATTCCTTAATAGCAGCGCAGACCTGCTGGATGCGCACGCCTGCTGACCTCAGCGCCCTTCGGGACGTCGCGTGCGCCGACGTTGAGGACCGCCTCCTCGTTACTGGGCCAGTTTCAACGGCTGGCCTTGACACGGTACTTGGGAGTTGGTAGGCGGCAAGTAGCAATCTGCACCCCCGAGCTACGCGCAGGCATCCGCGTCAATAGACACGTCCGCTGCTGCTGCGTAGCATGGGCGAGGGGAGGAGGAAGAGGGGAAACGGCTCGCCTCCTTTGTGCGCGAGAGTTGAAGGGGCGCATGCCGCAGCAGTGGCCCTGGGTAGAATGGCAGCGTTGTAATGATGCATGAGTACGTTGATCGAGGATAGGATGCGCGACTGTAAAAAGGCGTCAAACAACGCACCGACACGGCCATATTCCCCTCGCGTTCTGGGCGGGTGCGCGTCGCCAAGCTGATCGAATGATGGTCCCGTCAAGTGCGCGGCGTGGATAAGCAAGAGTAGGAGCATAAGGCCACGCAGTGGCGCCAAGCGCGAGCGACAAATACTTCTGAGGGCGGGAGCGCAGAGGTAGGACTCGAGGTTGGGGGATGCACAAACAGGCACTCCACGTGTTAGAGCCACGCGACCAGATGACATCACTTGTTTTTTTGGTGGATGCCCTTTGTCTTGGGGAGCCGAGGACGTACGACTACGTTTATACGGCTACTACCCTTACCGGTGAACACCAGTAGACAGTTGCGTTGAGGAGATCAACAAAGTAGCCACCCTGAACCCTTTATAACGCGGCTATCCTCACCCCACCAGCCCACCGGCCGATCATGGTGGTGCTCGCGCGGGTGGACGTGCGTGACCGCTGCCGCCGCGCACTATGGGCTTGCTCCTGGACAAGCTGGTCTCCCCCACCCCTTTCCATGCGCCATTTACTTCCGCCCTTACCCCCGCGGCTTTTCCCGCCCTGTCCGGAGCGCTTCAACGCCCTTCGTCACACTTACCCTCTACCCTGCCGGGGGCTCTCTTTGTATGGAAGTCGGCCATTTGCGCGTTCGTCGTCGATCTCGAACTGGTGCGTCTCGCGCCTCATTCCCAAGCCACCGCTGACGCGATCCTAGCACCATTCGCGCGTGCCGCCTGTTGAGCGCAGCGATCATCAGCCGGGGTCTGCGCCCTTGAGCTGCCCGCGTCGTCGCCGAGGTTTCTGGACGCGCGATCGCGCAAGCGAACGCCCCGCGTCAATCTCCCTCGTCGCCAGCCCGCCACGGCGCCGTATTCCGCGTGCTCATCGACCGGGCGCCGGCAACAAGGGCGCACCGGCACGATGCAGACGCTCGCTACCCTGACTACTAGGCCTACCGGCAAGCCGCGCAGCTCCAGAACGGCGCCCTCGCGTAGTCGTTCGCCCTCGCCCCATCCCTGCCTCAGCTCCGCTGAAGGCGCCGGGCGCTAAACGCCGCACGGCGCTTTTGGGACGGGGCAGTCGTGAGCTCGACGCAACCCGCCGCACAACGCCCTCTCCATCGCGCACCCGGCCGCGCACTTTTGTCGGCGACCCCCTACACTTACTGGCTTACGCCCCTCCCACGTGGGCGCCAACTCCGCCCTCCGACTTGAGTTGCAGAACGTTGCGCAGCTTCAGCAGACCCAGCAGTCCGCGAACAGGGCTTTCCCCTCACTAGCAGGCGCCCGTCGCCCAGTCGTTCAACAGCTTGCCCACGCACTGGAAGCCATCTACTGTCACACCCGCCACGCAGCCAAATCCCCCTCAACCGTCCATCCTTCATCCAAGCCCTCTCCCCTCTCCACCCGCGCGACGAAACAACCGAGGTGCCCGCCGCTGACGTGGACGCCGAGCGCGCCAAGGCCGCCGCGATCCAGTCAACGCTCGTTGTCCAGCGAGCACCCGGCGGGGCGCAGAGTCCTCGCCGCCGGTCAGGGCGATCTCGTGGGCGGAAAGCATCCGCGGGCGGGAGGAGCTCGAGCCGACGTCCCGCGGCGCGATCGCGTGCTGGGAACTCTGCGAGGGTTTGCGTACGGCGCGGGCGGAATCGTCCGGAGCGCGCTGCGCGTCGCTGGGGCTGAGGGCGGCGGCGAGTGCGAGGACAACCCCGCAGCTAACGGTACAGGCGCAGACGGCCGCACTCGAGATGGCGGCGGCGGGGATGCAGAACGCGGCGAAGGAGTGCGAGGAGCTGCGCTCTGAGGTCGCGCGGCCGGCGGTTTTGGCGGAAGTAGCTCAGCACGAGGGGATCTGCCGTGCGCTTGCGTAACGAGATCCAGGAGGTGAAAGGCGTTACTCGCAAGCTCTGCCGCGCGTGGCTGACGCTAGGCCAAAAAGAGGGGAGGTCGCGGAGACGGTATTCCTCAACGACGTCCTCTTCGGGGGCATCCGACTTTGGATTAGCACCCTCAGGGTCTGTGCTTACCGCCGCAGACAACGCGGGCCTTCCCTGTTTCCACTTTTCTGGAGAGGGGACACAAAAAGGCCCAGCCGGCGGGATGGCAGGAAGCTTAAGGAAGCGGGGCGGAAGTGGCGGAGTCGCAACACGTTGATAGTATTGCTGTAGACACATTGCTCAATATTCACGCGTTCTTTGAGCTTTCGGAGTCTCTGTGAGGAGGAGGAACCGACGTTTGAGTAGAAGATCCAAGCCCGTGCACTCCGCCCTCCCTTTCCTCTGCGCCAAGATTCCAGTTATATTGTACGTAAGTATAATCCATGCGTCAGCTTTCTCTAGCCTCCTGAAGGATCGCAATGGTGTAATACTTGCGTCCCCATCCCGAGGAAGCACTTGCCTTGCCTTTGTGGCGCGGCTCCTAGTATCACCTTCTTCTTTCTACTAGTTCAGTGGCCCCGGAGTCGTATACGAGACCTGCCTTCCCGAGGCAAGCCAACATGCACACCTACTGTCTGGGGACGTGATGCGTCGCGCCGCCTTGGGAGTGGCGGCCGCGACGCGGGTACGTGCCGCCGTCACTGCGCGCCGTAGCAAGCGCGAAAATATATGTAAAAGATGTATACACAAGCTATGAAGTACATATGAAGGGGGGAGGGTTGAATGGGGCGCAAAAAAGGAGGAAAAAGAGTACGAGCAAAGTATGTCGCACGCTCGACACGCTCCAGCACAGGAAGGTAGATCGGCAGCGTCGGGTTCAGACCAGCCCAAGCTGGGCCTTCGGCGAAGTCCTTCTCGTCAATGAGGAAGTCCTGTTATTGTGATCAGCTTGGAAGGTAGGGCCGAAGAGTAGACGTTGCTTACGATCGGGCGGTCGACCAGGGCACCCCGGACCTGTGACAGGCGCTCCTTGACGCGCTGCAGCGGGATATCCGGCATGACATGACCCGTCTTGACCTTCGGCAGGTAGTGCTAAGCGCAAGAAGTCAGCAACACCCACCGACAAATTTGGCCAACAACGACGCACATCGTACGCATCCCACGTCCGCACCAAGTTCGTCGGCACCGGGCGGAAGATCTTGGTGAAGATCTCCCTGTTCTCGCGCGCCGTGTCGTTCCACAGGTACTGCGTCTCCTCGCAGAGCGGGTCCGCGACCATCTCGTCCTCGCGCGTGCCGAGCTCGTCCGGATTGGGCGTCGGCGCGGGGCGCATGTAGTCCGTGACCCGCTCGTTCTTCTTGTCCATCATCTGCGGCGGGATGAGGCCGAGGTGCTCGCGGAAGAGCATGCGGCGGAGGGTCGCGGCGAAGCGGATGACGCGGTACGGCTGGCTATACATGCGCGATTCGATCTCGTCTGTGTCCTCGACGACGAGGGCGATCTCGGAGTCGCCGTCGCCCTGTGGGCGGCGTCAGCATGCATGTCGAGACAGGTGATGGATAGGTATACCTTCTGGCTACGGTCGTTGATGGTGGCGCTACCCATGATGCATGATGACCCGGCGGTCGTCCACGATCATGACCTTCGAGTGGATGTAGAGCAGCTCCGCGACGTAGCTGGCAAACCATCAGTATCCAACATCCTCACCCTCCCACATTGACACCAAACTCACTTATTCAACTCCTCCTCACTCCCCAGCCACTTCTCATCAAACAGCGACGTCTTGTCCTGCAGCATATGCTGCGGCACCGTATCCGCCACCTCCTCGTCCCCGCGGATCTCCCGCGAGTCCTCCTCGAACTTCTCGATGATCGCCGTCGCCTCCTCCACGGTATCGGGGAACTTCACCGTGAGGATGTCGGACTCGGTGTTCTCGGAGAGCGACTGGCCCTCCTGCGTGGTCTTGGGCACCTTGATCTTGACCTCCTTCTGCTCGATGTGCTGGTTGCCGATCCACTGGCGCGCGAGCGCGACCTGCGCCTCGCTGAACTGCACGCCCGAGGTGAGCTCCATTTTCTTGGTGAGGGTTTCTAGGGGCGGGTGTTAGCAAAGGGTCGGGTCCTCCACTATGAAGCTGCTACCCACCCATCGGCGCGTTGATACGGTCGTAAGCGCGGAGGTGGTAGAAGCGGATGTAGTCCATCCTACGACAAACGTCAGCCAGACACATAAGCAACGATCAGACAACGCACGGCTCATATCCCGCCTTCCTAATCTCCTCATAGATGCTGCTCCCACCACAATGATCGTGCGGTACTGCCCCGCCATAATGAAGCGCAGCGAGCTCTCCTCCTTGATGTTGCCGGAGAACCCGGGCACCTCGGGGATGCAGATGACGACCTTGAACTTGGTGCCCTCCTTCGCCGCGCGCACGATGCGCTCGACGAGCGCCTTGGCGATGAGGTTGACGATCTGCTCGCCCTCGCGAGTGGCGGAGATGCTGGTGGAGATGTTAGTGTGATGAATGTCAGACGAGGGGGCGGCAATACGCACAAGAACTGGTTCTCGATGTTGGTAGGGGAGGGAGATATCCCCCGGGCTACGTGCACCCATCTGCGTCGAGGGACGCGTCTGCGGTGGCTACTTAGCAGGATGAGGGTGAGAGGGAGGTGCGTTGCTATGCGCTCCCGCGTGCTCGAAGCGCGCCGGCGGCAGGGTCATGACGATGAGGGCATCGCCTGAAGGTGAGAGGCCACTGCACCCGTGGGGGCGCGCGAGAACCGCAGCGAGTGCGAGATCGATGAGGGGCGCTGAAAGTCCCCGCCGGGTTTGCACATAGCCAAGGCACATATACGATCGCGGGAAGGAAATCCCCGCCCCTCAGCCTTTCCCGGCGAAGGACTGAGCAGAGGGGGTCGGGCGGCTATAGACCGCGTCGGGCGAGTGCCGAGCCGACCATGACTTGGCTGCGTGCATGACAGGGTGATCTCAATGCTCGGTGTGGCCGCACGCATCCCGCGCGACGCGGCAGAGCGCCGCGAGGGTGAATGACTACAACCGCAGGGAGAGGAGGGGGATGCGCTGCCCGCCATCCGCGCCGATCGCTATAAGCGGGGGTGTGGGTGGGCGCGCGACGACCAAAGGGCTATCAAGTGCTCACCTACGACGCATAGCGCGCCACAAGCGGCCCCCTCGCGCCCTCAGACGCAGTCTGAGGGCAAATGAGACGGAAAAGCGGGGCAATGTTTCCTCCGCCTCATCCTGCTCTTGCTTCTCCCCCCTCTTCCCTCTCCCGCCGCGATAGAAGGGGTAGAATAGTAATTAGTGATAGCATCAAACGCGGGGAGCGTTCACGTACCCAGAACCCCCTCCCCAGCCAGCTCGTGGTCGTTGCCACGGCCATTTCTTCGTCGTTTCATGGGACGCGATCGCGGGTCGTGGGCGAGCGCTAATCGGCAGATTCGTCGAGTAGTTGAGAAGGGAAAGAAGTGTGAGAGGGATGCATAGTAGGGACGGGCGGACGATGCGAGGGACGTGGTGGAGGTGGTTGAGGACGAGAGACGCGCGCTGTGGGTTTGCGGGATGGCCGGACCGGCAGAGCGGCCCGCCTCCGAGTGGTGGCGTCGTCGCTTTGGAGGGAGCTGATGGAGGAGGAGGGGGTGACCAAAACCCGCAAAACGATGGGGAGAGATCGGCGGAGCATAGAAAAGGCGAAATAGAGCGAGAGGAAATATTCGCTCGCGCTCCTGCCACTTGCATAGCGGGCAGGAGCGCAAGTGGATGGTGGGGAAGGGGATGGGAAGCCCCCAAGCTTCGTGCACCCATTCGCAACCAGAGATGCGTCCGCGGTCGTCACGTAGCAAGGTGGGGGAGGGAGGGGGAGGGTCGTTGCCATGCGCTCCCGCGCAGCCTCGTGCACTGTACCTCCCCGCCGCATCCGCGCCTTGCCGAGACACGGATACGATCGCGAGGAGGTTCCCCAGCCCCTCAGCTCATCCAGGCGACGGACCGAGAGGTTCCCCAGCCCCTCAGCCCATCCAGGCGACGGACTGGGAAGTGAGGCGGGTGCACGGAGCGCGCTGCAAGTGTCGAGCAAGCTGTGATTCGACCTCGCGCGCGGTATGTCGAGCGGTACGGTCGGTGGTGGTGCCGAAAGGATCCCGCGCAACGCGGCATATCGCGGCGAAGGCGGATATCTGCGCGACAGCCAAAGGGCTATTGATCGCTAGCCTATGACGCATAGCGCGCCATAAGCGAGCCCCTCGCGCCCTTAGATGCAGCTGGAGGGCGAGGATGACGGAAAAGCGGGGCCACGTTCGCCCCGCTTCCTCCGTCTCGTCCGGCTTTCGCTCTCCTGCTACCCTCTCCACGCCGCAGTAGGATTAGAGACAGGATCGAGCGCGAGATGCGTTCACGCACCCGGCACCCCCTCCTCTCGTCGGGCTTGTGGCCGTTGGCAAGGTAAGTCATTCTGTGGGACACGATCATAGCCGAGCGCTTCGGAGCTGCTTCTTTGAGGTGTTTTGAAGTGAACGAAGGGGAAGAGAAAGACTGCGGAAGACGTAGGCGAAGGAACGCAGTAGGACAAAAGTAGGACATCACGGACAAGGCCAAGCAGAAATTGATGAGCTGGCTGGTCGGCCCGAGAAAGCCGTTCCATCGAAGGGCACGCCAGTGCACGTTCATCAACGCCAATCTGGCAAGCAGGTCTCGTAGCCACCGCAGCCGCCTTTGGACGTGCCCCGGGATATCTACACGTTTTGGGGAGAGACAATATCTGTACACTCCCACCCTCTGGCCGAGCTTCCTACTACCCATCGCATCTTGTCATGTACTGATCCCTCCTTTTGTCCTTGGTTATTTGGTTCAGGAGAGCGCGCTGAGATGTGTATATTCCGAGATCATGGGCGAGGGAACAAAGAATTCCTATCTGCTGTAGCGAGGCGTAGAGGGCTCTCCGAATGTTGCCTACAAGGATGCGCGCTGGCCGCACTTGCCAACGAGAACAGCAAGCAATGACTTCTCATCTCTTGCCCCGCCCCTCGCAGCTCGAATGGCCATCTGAACGGAAAGATAGCCTACGCGGGCTCTCCACAAGGCGCTGGACAGCTACACTACCACCCGATCGCCTCTTGCACTTGCTCCTTCCCTTCCACTGCTGACTGAACGCCACATATTCTACGGTCCCAAACCACAAGGTTTGAAGTACCGTCTCGTGGTTCGGGACCGTGTCATTATGTGGCGTCAACCTGAAGACCATCGTCCGGCATTTTCTCCCTTTCGGTGGCTAATGAGGAAGGCGGGCTTGAGTGTGCGAGGAGGATGAATGCCAGACAGAGGGGATCGCCGAGATGGCTTACTGGACTTCAGCATGCGTGTCGCGCGAGCACACAGATCGCGTGTAATCGCACTTTGTTCGATAACGATCACGCGGAATGCAAACTGGGCGCCCTTTGGACCATAGCCCATCCATCGCCCGTGTTCTCATGCCCCTTCAAGAACTTCTAGTAGCGCGTGCTCTGCACAGGCATGCCCGGCTTGGGTCTGATGCTAGGCTTACGGCTTCAACGTGAGTAAGGGCGGGCCTTTCGATACGTGTCGCCGCCCCTTGAAGGGACCCCGCTGCAGGCTGTAGCACGGACAGCGGCGCCATGCGTGGGTCTTTGACGCTGGGCTGGCGGCATCAGCAATCTAATTCACAACCCGCTCACTCTGGCTTCAGCGCGTTGGAAAAAGGACGATCAGCCCAACAGGGCAGGGCGGTGACCTCCAAGGCGGTGTGCGTACTGACGTCGGGCGCAGGGCATGCTGGCCTAGGGCAGTAGGCCTAGAGACGGGTTGAACGTGCGTGGCAAAGATGCTCACCCGTCCATGCCTTTGACGCCATCGTAGATAGCATCGCATACGGCGATCAACGCAGGCGAGCAGCCCCTCCCTGCAATCCTACGCTACTCGAGCAGGGGCGTTCAGCAAATCACTCATCGGGGCCCTGTACTTGTGCTCGCTGGGTCCTCCCCCTTCTTAACAGTCCGTGGTGGCGACACACAGGTAGATGATGCCGGGGATGCCTTAGACACTGCAACGCTTGCTGATGCGACGCCAGACATCCCCGCCCATCCGAAAAGTGCGAGAACGTCAAGAGTGGAACTCTTTCCGCCAACGATGACATCCGCACCGATAACCTTCAGCCCCCCCATCAATCTCCTGTTCGCCACGCAGTTTGCTCAGGTTGCTCTGGTCCTTGCTGAGAAGGCTGTCGTCCAAAATGCGCCCCTCAGGACTTCCTGCAGAATGACTGTCCCTCCGCCAGTCACTCGGTGAAAGTTCCGCGTGGTCTCCTATTGCTGAGGTGTTGCACATCTCCATCCAGTAGCGTTTGACGACCGGCCGCTTTGCCCTTACCCACCTTGACTTCGCCCAACTCCCCTGCCGAGCCTCATCGCCACACGCACGACGTTGCTGTCATAGCGTTGCCACGCATAGCTGGTGCTGCACTGGCGATCCAGGCAGGGTGGCAAGGCTCGTTGGGAACGCGCACTAGACAGCTGCGTTCTCAGCGACGCCTGTGGTTGCGGTCGCGATGAGCGCGCAGCCGCGCTCTCCCGACTTGCCCCCTCTCTCCCTGTGCGCGACGATAGTGGGGAGTCAAACCGCCCTCTTCGAGTGCATCTGCCCATCTGCAATGTGGCGCTGGGGTCAAGGATGCAAGTGATGCCGGTTGCGCACAAGTATAGCTCGCTGCGATCTTGCGGGCTTGCGAGCATAGGCAAGCGGGATGGGGAATGGACGACCCGCCCTCTTCGCATCGAATCCGGGCTGCGGCGCGTATGTGCGTGTGGGGAGTGGGGGGCGCGGGCTACGCGGGCGCGCGAGTATCTACTCGCGGTGTTCTTGTTGCCTCTTTTTCTACCACCCTGACACCCTCCTGGACCTCCGCCATATATGCTCGTGCGAGAGCGGGTATCCGCGTTCCAGAACCCGAGTGCGCAGTGTACGGTCGAGCCTCGCCCGCCTCCCACCCTTGGCGGGCTTGTCTGGCGCTTCCGTCGGGCGAGTGTCCCTTTATTTCTCCGCTGCATGTTCAACTATGCTACATGTTATGACATACCATTTTTCTCAATCCTTCGCTCAGCCTCGAAGCGCCATGATGCGCGCACACGGCATGCCGCCGGCGGCAACTGCAACTACAGCGCAATGGCGGGCCCGAAGAGCCTGTGCGTGCCGGGTCATTCGATGATAGCTCGCAAAGCTAAGGCGGTATGGCCTCCACCCATGTGCCCGTGGGATGACGAGCGCGTACAAGGGGGTGCCTACGGGCGCGACAGTGGCGATGGTATGCAAGACGGCGGTGGCGCGTGCTGATGCGACGTCGGAGCCTGAGCTGACGTGTGCTGCCGAAGTGCCCGAAGCACTCGAGAACGGCGGATGAAGGGCCCTCGCCCTGCAGACTTTCAAGTTCGCCAGCAGAGATTATGCCGGAATATCAAGCGTCCCTGGACAGGTCTGCCGTTGCATTGATAAGGAGGAACTCAACTTATACTACAAGCATGCAATACAGTGCTAATTGGAGATAGCCAAGCATCACGACGTTGCCAAAAGCTACAACTACCAACGAAATTCGCGGTCCCAAACCACGAAATGTATGGTCCCAAACCACGAGGTCTGGGCCAAACCTCGTGGTTTGGGACCATGCGATTATGTGGCGCACAATAACGCCGAACGCACACTTGCCCTCTCCTCAAGTGAACCGCGCACCTCCTTTGTCCCCTCCGTTGCAGCGGCTCGTTGACAGGCGGACCGCAGACCCTCAGCGCTCGTAGGTCACACAAGCGGCCCGCACCCGCCGCCCAATCACTGATTCGTCTACTCCCTCGCATGGACGCTCCCCGAGCAAAGCAATCGGGCTTAGCTGACGAGTGGGGAGGGGTAATGAGCTGGAAGGAGCGGCGGCGCTAGACGTAACTGATTGATAGGATAAACACTCGCCTTGCAGCGTGTACATACGTAGAAACCCAATACAGTGCTCGTTCCAACACAAGTCTTGAGCATCTCCGGCTAGTAACGTAGGCAGTTCTGCCCTACTAAGAGCAGGAAAGGCCCTGGAGGTCAGTCAGTGCTGACTACATCGCCTTCCTCTCCTTTAAAGGGCCGGGTGAGCCCTCAGCCTTCGCTCGAAGTCAAGCGTGCGAGCGAAGGAGCGAGTGCACTCCGCGTGGCAAGAACCTCGTGACCGCGTAATTATATGGTGTCAAGAGAATACATTCGGCCCGAGCTCCGCATCTTAACCCAAACCATGGCTGACAACCGCGATCGGGAGCGTAGGCTCTGTTCAAAAAAGGCATACTATGAAAGGTAAGGCCAAGTATCTTGCAGATCAGTCTTATATCGCGGTACTAAACTCCACGTAGGCATAAAGCCAGGCTGCAAGAGCAAGCGCGCCTGCGTGCTGCTTCTCGGCGCCAGAACGAGGATGGTCGCGAGGCTCACCGCAAGGAATCATCGAACTATAGACACCGTCACTGGGAGAAGCTCAGGATACGCCGCCTCAATGAATATCGAAAGTACGCATTGTATTTGCTGTGAAGCATTCGCCGCCGTCATGCCTGAGCACTGACCGTCTTCCTCAGAGCCTACATCCAGGAACATGGTATCGACTCGTTCAAGGAGGACTTTAAGGGCCGCATCAAGTTACCATCGGGAAAGCTTCTGGAGCACTATAGTGAGACCGAGCTCGCCGTGTTGCTCGGGAATGCTCTACCGCCCACTTTCGCAGCCACGTAAGCATACCTGTAGCCCTCAGCAATGTCATCCCAGTCACCTTTGTACTCTTTCACGAGCCTCCCTTTGCGTTCTCCCCAAGCTCGAGGGTGCTTAGTATCTCAAGAGCCGACTCCACATCAGTCAATGACCAGGACGATGGCCATTGTACGGCTACCCTTCACTTCTGCTTATCATTACCCCTTACTGAGGGCGAAGCGCTCATCTAATGTGGGCTCGCTCATGATGTACCAGGCAACGCACCTCTTATCTTTGACCTGCTGAGGCTGGAAACGTCGGGCACTTTGAGGGCTTGCAAGGCTGTGGGCGTTGTGGTTGATGCGTGCGCGGGCTGTCTTGAATCGTGAAGACAGGTGGACTGATCAAATCGTACAGTCCGACCCCGCATCCGCAATCGGACCCCTCTGGACGACTCCTGGTACGCCAACGCGCACGTTGCCCCACCCCGTACGCCTTTGCGCACACTGTTTTATCTCGGACGCGTCACTACTCAAGCAATCCCTGGCGTCTGCGCCTCTTTGAGCGTATTCCTCGCTTTCACCGTTTTACACTCAGCGTGGTAGCGATCACCGCATGTTGGCTGAGTGTTACCTGCGACGTTTTCACACCGTGAGCGTTCACTGCTTCATCCTACGCCGCGAGCATCCGCTCATGGTGCAAACCACGCCGCCGTGCGTGCACTCGCCACGAAGATCTGCGAAGCCGACTTCAACGGCGAAGGGAGGGACGGATAGTGATTATACTACGAAGGAGGGAGAAGACGACGAGGAAGATGGCGAAGAAGACGAGGAAGTAGGGGATGCGGCGGACAACGAAGGCGAGGGTGAGGAAGGTGATGAATGGTGCGGCGGCACAGATCTCGTCGCGGATAATGCTGCGGCATCCGAAGGCACTGTGACGCTGCTAGAGCCTGACATGGCATATCTGAGGACAGATTCTGCCACCGACGTTACCTTCAGCGTCGACAAGGACGACAGCACGTGACCCTCGCTCGGCTACCTTGACGAGGTTCTCTCGTTCGTCGCGGCTGCGTGCACGCGCGCAGCCGTGCAGAGGATAGCGAGGCTGAACTCGACGTCCGCTGAGTAGATCATGGCCGTCAGCAGGGGGCATCCGCCAGCAACCGACGCACTCAAACGTCGTACTCAGGCGACCGACGCACATCCATCGTCAACTTCCCCGAATGCTATCACCGACTCCAAGAAGCACTCGCCTTCTGGCAGCCCCGGCGGAACAAGCGGAAGAAGAGCTGCAGGGTACTCTCGGGCCAGGATGCAGAGGGTAGCTTGTCGTCAGCGCCGGCGGTGGTGCCGTCGAGCGGTGCGGGGAAGGTATGAAGTGGTGGAGGGAGGTGCGCTCGGGGAGGGCGGACAAGGGGTAGCAGCACGAGAAAGAGGTTGCACTCGAGCAGCGTGTTGGCGCAGAAGATGAGGAAGACCTTGCGAATTGCTAGTGTATTGTTCTTGCATGCATCGAAACTGACGCCGTCTCAGGATTGGCCAGTGCTTCAACATCTGGGCCACTCAGCTTCACTCATGGCGTGCTCGATGCCGAAAGAACGCCTGCGACACACACGCGCCGACGGAAGTCGGAAGGGCGCGAGCACAGCGTCGATGGAAAAGGCACATCAACCACTGCGAACAAAATTTGCCCAGCAATAGTGACAACTACTTCGCCTCCCGACTCGTCAAAGCTCGTGCCCTCCGTGATAGATTGCTTACTCGCCCGTTCCCTGCGGATGCGGGTGCGCTGGGTGCACATACGCAGCATTAGGACCCATTGCTGGGATGGACCTTGGCGCAGGTATGGATGTGACGCGCCGTCGGTAGAGATTATTGAGGATCTAGTGGTGCATGGGTTATTCATCAGTCAGTATCCCTCTTTCTATTCTCGACGTATCCTCTGTTGCTCGTTGTTAGTGCAAGTAGCTGCGTATCTAAAAGCTTGGCCGCCCTTCACATTTAGCCTCGCCCGCCCCTCATTTCCCCCTTCCGCCTGTTCTGACCATTCTCTCAGACCTGAACATCCTCATCGGGACTCTCGATTGGATCAGGAAGCCCTACGAGCGGGTGCACGGACAGTAAGCGCCCCCGGGATGATGGTCAGAGTTCGCTGAGAAAAGCCCCGAAAACCCTTTGGCGGAGAGTAGAGACAACGACAAGCATGTGACCGCGGCCGTCTTTTCCTAACACCGGGGAAGAAGGGTGTTTTCCTCCTCTGCGTGATGCAGGCAGTGCGGACGTCCGCTGCCGCAGACACCAATCATCAACAAGAGTGGCCTCCCCGATGCCCCTTTTTTGTTGTTTTGCTACCTGTGAATCTCGAATCTGTTCCCATCACACGACCCCGCTCCTTTCCCTGAGTAAGTCCCGGTCGCAGAAGGGCTGGATGGGCCTCTGTGCAGCGTCTAAATACGTCCTCTATCGTGCTTTTACACTGTACCACCTATCTATGGCGCTCCCAGTCCTGTCAAGCTGGGATCTGCTCAAACTTCTTGCCTGTATTAGAGCTTACAACTCTCGGACGTCACTTAGGCATTTTTGATGAGGCCTGTGGCGCGCAAGGATTGCACCGTCGGTCAGGCGCGGTCACATGAACACATCGTTGACTGTCACGTGACGAAAGGGGCTAAATATCCCCTGACATAACGTCGTGTTCGGTTACGCCTTTTTTCTTATTCCACCATGTCGACCAGCTCATCATCTTCCTCTACTCTTCCGCCCAGTCCCCCTCTTATACCTCCCCCGGACGTTTCCTCACCGTCCCTAATCAGCTTCCCTGGTCTCTGCCGCGCGTTGGACCTCGATACCAGCGACTCCAGTCAGACCTATATAATCGATATATCGGTCTGTGAAGACCTTGCCGCAGAAGAGGAGACGATAGTTGAGGAGAAGCCCGTGGGCTTCAAGCAGAAGCTTCACGCATTCGTCGAGCACGCCGCGCAATCAGTCGTGAACGGCACATTAGATGAATATAAGAGGTGCGACTCTTCAGATCGCGGATGAAAGCGCTCTTGTTCACGATCGCTCAGCATCGCCAAGAGATTTGTACAGTGGCTCAAGACGTCCAAGGACGTGCCTCAGGAAGTAACTGCAGCGCCAGAATGGGCCAGGAGCCCATGCGAAGACATGCCCACATATATATGCTTATTCCTCATGGAATTGTACGCCACCCTCCCATCCTTGAAGCCATTCGCCTAATGTGTTGACAGGTGCGATAGTATTCGCTATAAAGACAACGCCGAGAGACCCAAGGATGAGAAGCGCCTCAGTTATTCGACAGCTCAGAAGTTTAGGGCGGCGATCTCTCATTACTTCGCTATCGAACAAGGCATTGGTAATCTGGTCTGGCACAAAGACTCCTATTCCAATAAAATGGTCGGGAACCCATCCATCGCCCCTCTTGTATCCCGATACATGGTCGGCCTAGCGAGACGCAAGGTGGGTGTCATCAAAAGTACCTTTCTTCCTACGTGCATGAACTGACTTGTTCCAGGCACAAGCTGGCGAAGCTCCGGTCAGTGCCCGTGGGATGACGCCGGTACGTATACGCACTGCCTGGTTCGGTCGGAGTGCTGTCTGGTCGGTCTGAAGGACAGAGTATGTTATGGCAGTAGGCACCCTCAAACTTCCCCTTGTCGCTCGTCCTGCCATGCTATCCAGAGACTCACCGGACTTCAGAATATAATGGAAAGGCTGTATTGGCACAATCGCCGGGACTACGCTGCGCTTACGGTAAGTTATGATAGTATCTTCGCATCGTGTTGCGCGCGCTGACGCACTTGAAGGTCGAGGATCCTGAGGACGAGTATCTGACGCCTAGACTCCTCCAAAGCGTGTATACCCTTGCCTTCATCTGCCTGTTGCGCATCGATGAAGTTCTTCGGATCCAGATGCAGGATATTACTTGGAATTTAGACGGCAGCATCGAGCTGCGACTACCTTTTCGCAAAACGGCTCAGAATGGCGGTGAGTACTCTTGACGAAATTCAACGGCAACAATATGAATGATGCTATCCTCAGACATCCCCCCCTACGTCCTCTGGCCTTTGGACGCGGACGAGGCACACTTATGCCCGTACCGTGCTCTGTGCGAGTGGCTAGACGCCTCAGAGATCAAGTCTGGATATCTCTTTCAGAAGTTGGTCAGGAACGGTATGAAGATCAAGCCCGACAGCAAAGCTGAACATACGGTAAGGGTATATTCGCTCAACGAGTGACGGCTCAGAAAGCTCACAAAGTCTCAGAGCGCAGAAACGTTTTTGGAACAGTTTCGACGCAACTTGTGCATGGTTGGCGTGGACTTCGCTCCTTACGGCACGCACTCATTCCGTCGCGGAGGATGCCAATATCTTGTCGTCGATCGCCGTTGGAACATCCGGCGGGTATGCGAGTGGGGCGGCTGGAGCACGGATTTCACCCACCTGACCATCGTGAAGTATATCATATCTGAATCTGACGAAGTTGCAACAGACCGATCTGATTTCTTCAGGCCGAGGCGGAACGTCGGGCGCTATTGCAATAATTGTGGCAGAGGCTGCCCTTGCCGTGCACAATGTATCTGATTGCGCTTTCATCGAATGTATAGTTCCCTTGCGCACTTCATATGCGCCCATCCACTCATCCACTCATTCATGTTTACTCATATACTTATTCAGGCACTTTAGACACACATTCCTTACTGCAATCTTACCATAGGCCTTAGACTAATGATACGAATGGAGAAACATCTTCGTCGGAACTCAGGCCATTAGTCGCCAAGTGAGTGGTAGGGCGGGCGGCACGCAGGTCGAAGTTGAACCGTGGAAATTAGCACGTGGTTGCCGCATCAGCGCCGGCGGTTCAGACGTTCAATGTCGACTTCAGCCATCATCGTCGTCCGTCCTTTCTGCCTCATGGTCGAGTCCTTGTCTTGGGCGCTCTCTTGCTTCCTTCGCTGTACATCTCTGAAGGTGGACAGACCGGGCGGGATATCCGGTTCAGGAGCTCCTCGTCACTGATCGGGAGGGAGCGCGCGCCGCGGGGGCAGAAGCTGGGCAAGAGGTCGCAGAATGGGCCCCCCGGCCGCAGTCAACCTAGCGGGGGATGATGCTGTGAGTACTAGTGGTGAATATCAGCTTGAGTGCCGTCAGGCACAGACAGATAGGACCCAACCGTCTCCCTTCAGGTCCTATCCAT